>CAVOJK010000527.1:0-30713 GCA_963695495.1 Hololepta plana
CTGAACATCTGTACTTCTCACACATTTCACAGAATTCCTGTTTGTCCATTATGCCACTCTGAAACCCAAAATGGAGGATGAATGAATCTAATTGCAATAAAAAATTATCAACTTTCACTGATAACCAATTCGACAAATCTCTGTTCCCTCGACCTTACGCATTTATTTTCTAGTTCACTCTTTTTCTAAACATAATGACGAAGCCACTCGCCTTTCCACGATTTCTCCAGTACAACTCTCGTTCTACTCTTTCACAAACACAAAACTCTTCTTTCTCTTCATACTTTGCTCACTTGGTTCTCGTGTACTCTAATTCGATGCGCCAACAGGAAGTGTCGCTTGGAGTTGTACAAGTTTCATTTCAAACCTTATCGATCTTCTTCATTCGTTCGGTTTTTCGTGTGTAGTCATTCTCGCCTCTCCACCCTCAGCTCTTCCATGTAAGCTGTTAAATCTATGATTCTCATTTCACTTCTGATTCACCATCCAATTTATTCAAAAATAGCGTAACTCCAAACTCGCAGAGCTGCAACTATCCATATGATCCAATGCAATTCATCTGACGAAACTATCATTAGCAGCGCTTGTTCTCTGGAACATTACTTCTCTTTCGAGAACAGCATGAAAAGCTCTACCCACTCCTAGAGACGAGATAACCGCAACTCTCTGCGCCTCCAGACATAAGTACAAACTCTTTATTGAAAAACTGTAATTCATATCTCGCTTTGTCCTGGGGCTATTAACGTCAAACTTGGTAAAATAATTAATAAGACTGATATCACCTCACACCCCAAATTTCAGCATCATAGCCTCAGGACGAAGCGAGATATGAATTACAGTTTTTCGAAAACGAGTTTGTACGCATTCCCCTTTGGCGAGAAGAGTTGCGATTATCTCGTCTCTACCCACTCCTCTATTCAATCACTCAGGCAACGTCCAGACAGAGCAGCTTTCCGCATACCCTGAAGCAGCGACCGAGAAGACGTTGATGGCCTCGGATATCGATGCCAAGATTGAGGTGACCTTCGAGATCCGGCGGTATGCTAGAAAAAGAGGAAACTCATCTCGTATCAGCGGTGTACGGTAATCACTGTTAGACATTACCGTATGTTTGTCCCAGAGTATATAGCAAAGCTGAATGCATTCTCTAGAGCATCATTCACCTTTTCCAGAACTAAACGTTCTCGATCCCAAGGGCAATGACAATGCCCAAAACTAAAAGTGCTGAACAACGAATAAAAATGAATGGAACTGCAGATCAAGCTCTCTGTCCGCGTTCCACTCGTAAAGCCATGGGAGCAACTTTTTGTTGTCGGTTCAACGCCCGCACTAGGTGAGAAGCTTGCACATTCTTAAAAAACAGTGAAAAGATGGTGCCAGAGACGTAAAGAAGACATTTTTTCAATCTACCATACTCTGAATACTCAAAGTTAATAAAAAATGGAATTTGCTGCGAGTGAATGCGAGCATCCTCAGGTTCATGGCTGCCCAGCAAGGCGATTGCACTACAGCGCTCTGGAACAGACAGGTTTTTATTTTCATCCCGATTCCCCGATTCATTTTCCATAAAACAGCCTTCATTCGCAGAATTGAAAACTCCCATTCTCCAGAAAAATTCGGTTATATTCAGTTATCCGTGAGGGACAAAATCCGTGGAGGGACAAAATCCGTGGGCTGCCTGGGGGAAGAGAGAGAGGGACAAAATCCGTGGGCTGCCTGGGGGAAAGAGAGAGACATGCACGACACGTCCACAGGAAGGGCTCAAACCTCAGCCTGAAAAACCTAAACCTAAACCTAACCTAAACCTAAACCTAAACCTAAACCTTAGCCTAAGCCTATGTACTGTTGTAGTTTGGCTGGTATTCATTTATACGTGGAAAGGAAATATTCGTGGCAACACAACAGTCCTTAGGTTTAGGTTTAGGTTTAGGTTCAGGTTTAGGTTTAGGTTTAGGTTTAGGTTCAGGTTTAGGTTTAGGTTTAGGTTTAGGTTTGAGTCATTCCCTCTCTCTCTCTTTCCCACAGGCAGCCCACGGATTTTGTCCCTCCACGGATTTTGTCCCTCCACGGATAACTGAATGTCTCCAAAAATTCAGGAACGTCTGGTCTCACTCAATCTCTGTGTCACCGAAGCTCGAGACACTCAGCTATCGATACTTTATCGGATACTTTCTGGATCCGGCGAAGATGGTCAGTTATGACACCCATCAAACTACTTTTCTACTTTATTCCTCTTTGAATCTATGCTTAAAGGAGACAGGATATCGCTAGAGTGTCCTACATGCTCTGTGTGTTTCTTTGAGCAAAAGTCTGAGAAAAAGTGATTGTGGAACACTTTCTTTCTTGTGATGTTCGAGTGATCGCCACATTGGGTGGGGTTCAGAGGGATGCCTGGGAGAAGGGCAGTGCTGACCAAAAGTTCACTCGCACAGAGAAGACTGGTGAAAGAGTAGAGAGATGAAAGCGCAAAAGGGACATGAGACAGATCGAACGGCGGGTCAAAGAAAAGAGATAGCTTTCATGGTAGGTAGAATGAGAGAGTGCCAGGATGCGAAAGCGAAGAGGCCACTGTTCACGCTTCTCTGCTGTTCTCTCTCGAGGAGGAGAGAGCAATGACATTTTGGTGTGCCCAATCTGCTAAACGAAATAACGCTCCGTGTTATGCACAACAATGTTTAGCTGTGAGATTACGATCGCCATGATTTCTCCTTAAAAATTTCTGTTGAAAACAGAATAAATCAGATTTCCAGGCGTTGCAACACAAGCTTACATTATCGTACACAAATGGGAGTGTTCGAGTGTACCGAGGTGCGTTTTTTGGGTGTTTTCTTTCGATTACTGTAGTTTGATTGCAACGAGTTTATGCATTGAAAAATGAAACAAATGAACATTCACAGAACAATCCACCCCAATCTCTTGCAAGTCAAGGATGGCAAAGCAATGCGTGATGCAGAGGATACTTTTAGTGAGCTTGGTGTGTCTTCTGACACCTTTTCTGAATCGTCGCCCCACAGTACACATACTATTACACCACAATTCAGGTGGCCGGAAGCGAGAGCACGACGGCTTTCTGCAGCAACCGAATGAAGTTGCCGTCTTCCTGCGAATGCACGGCAGGGCGCTCAAGTTTTATCTGAAAAAAGTGAGAAAGTCCGAGAAATGTTGAAACAGTGACAATATACGGGGAGGCACACCACAATGTGAAGACATTTTTCACAGGATGAGCTAAAACAATTTCGCTTGAAAGTTGTGCCCTTTGATGTCCGATTCGAGAGGTTGGTTCCGAGTTTTTTTGTTTCAGTTCGAGTTTATTCTGTTCTTTTCGATTCTCAAATCTCACTTCTCCACACACCTAACCAGTCCTTCCTGATACCGATTGATCAACTCACCACTACTAATAAATTCACCAGGTTTTCTCATACTGCTCACCGTCCACTTCGTCTACTACCGCTGGCTCAAAAGCTCCGCCCCTCAAATGGCGCGAATCTTCGTTTTATGGCAAGAGTGTGCGTTTCTAACCGTACAATTCACTTCACGAGGCTGACATGCTTTTGGTGAAAGAAAAAAAATCAACTCTAACCAAACAATATCTTCCACTGGGTGTTTGCGACGATGGGTCTTTTGTGTGTGTTCGATTGTCTCATCAACTTCGTCCTGCGATTGGAATTTCGGAGTTTTGAGCCTCAGGGTTATTCTGATTGTGATAAACGTAGATTCGCAGAGACACGAGGAAGAGCCAGAAGAGGCTCGGCGTTTATCAATGAAGATATTCTGGAGGCGCCAGCGCCACTGCCAGAGCATCCGTCGTTCTCGCTGACAGAGCTGTCGGAGAGGACTTTATATGTAGTCCATTGATCGTGAGAACCTTTCGCACCCATCAATGTAGAGTATGAGTCGTTCTGCTGTCTCAAGTGTAGCCGAACAGGCTTACGGCTCTCGACTGACATCATTCTTCAGCTAGACAATCAGCAAATTTAAAACAGATTCATTTCTTGAACTTGCACTTCATCACAAGAGAGGGAATCTAGAGCTTGTATTACTGAAGTCAAAATCATAGTTTCAGTCCAAACATAAGCAGCGTAATTTATAGACCGGAGAAAACCAGTTTTTCTATAGCCAAAAGCAATAGACTACTCTGAATTGCCACGGGGAACGCAATTACAATGTAGAACTGAAATCCGACCACTGCTTCGGAAAAAACACCAGTTTGCCTATTTTGAAGTTGCGCTGTTTATGTTTGGACTGAAACTATGATTTTGACTTCAGTAATACGGTCAATGCGGCTTGGTCTCGTAGATATTCAGAATTCCCTAGGTCCTGACACGCACAGATCCAATCTTCGGGGAGCAATACGATACTGGCTCGATATTCCGCAATGACACAGACTATCTCGTCTTCCGGACGAGGACTGTGGCTATTGAGCAGCTGGTGAGACTCGGACTCCCAAACAATTCTTCTCTCTCTCTCTCTTTCTCTCTCTCTCTCGAGTGAATTTCGCGTGAATACAAGCAGAGAGGGCACTTGTCTGAAGCCCGGATCAATACTACGTCTGATCTTCCGAGGTACGGAGCTGAAAGCGGGGGCATCTGGCGAACCGACCAATGCCACCTTGACAATTCGTTCATTACAGGGCTTCCGCATCGAGTTGTATTCGTCTGGGACTGATCCGACCACGCCGGGTGCCCAACGAGACCACCAAGGAGGCTCGGCGCAGCCCATGTGGTTGCTGCCTCGCTGCCCGATACGTGAGTTACTGTAGAATTTTCAGTTCTCTGTAGACGATCATCATTCGTGGGTTGCATTCTACCCAATATCCACAATTGACTATCACGGATAGCCGATTGGGTCTCAAATATGACTTTTCTCGTCATATTTTACACCTGTGCGAATACCATGATTACAGTTGCGGCAAGTCGACGGTACCCATCATAGATGCTCACACACATCGACCAATCGGCCATATTGCAAGTACGCAGTGTTTTGCTCATCTTTTGAACAATTGATGTGAATGACATTCATCTGAATTATAGATCAGCGGGAGCCGAGAAGTTTTATAAACTCTGATCCTATTTGGAACTCGAAATTCAAGAAACCCCGATCATGTACTTTCCTGAAAAAAATCTGCAGTCGACTATATGATTGCTCGAACACTTCGATCAGAAAAGCTGAAACAAGAACATTTGTCGATGGAGGTGATCATTTTTTGTTTTCCTCTACTATGTTGTCTTTTGTGGGACTCGAAAGATTGATAGAGAGAATAATAAAATCTTCCGAATTTCAGACTTCGTTTGCACGCCACTGGACAAAACGACCAACACTGGAAGTTGGCCACAGAGGATGCGGCAGTTCCTATACGAAGTTTGTGTTTTTCTCAGATTTCAGTTCGAAGTGCCCTTTCGGTTTCTTGTCTTCCATTGACAAACATGTCTCCTCAGCATGAGTTGTCAGAGTTATCAGTGTCAATCAGTATGTTTCTCAATCTGTAGATCGCCCGTTCTGTTGTCTGGAGTGAACTAGGGTGAACACTGTCAATGGGAGTTTATTGTTCCGCTATCGGAAATAGAGTTGCACATTCTACTGTACTCTAGTGGCTAACAACAATTCATCTACCGGGTTTTCGCTCGGCGGGTTTTGCAAGGTGGCAGGTTATAATTCTGCAACTTCATTTGTTGTACTACAATTTTTCGTTCAGGCAAGCGCCAACACGCGAGAATACTCTGCATTCCTTCCGAGAAGCTGCACGGAGAGGCGCCGATATGATTGAATTTGATGTGCATCTGACAAAGGTTTTGAATTTATCGACCACGAACTGATTCGGACACTGGAAGGTCTCGTGTCTTCAGTCAGGATTCGGGAACTACGGTAGAAATACCAATACACTACTCTCTCTCTATTGATGGACTCCGTTCAGATAAAATTTCCAGGATCTACAAGCAATTATCTACCACGACTTTCATATCTTGATCGAGGTTTGTGTCCTCTTAATTTCTTGGAACTGTTTGCTCGAAGCTTACTGTTTCATTGCTTGGAGAAATTCCGTTTGTGTGGCGGAGTGCCTCAAGAATCAATGATCTCGTATAAAGATCAGTGAACTCAGGTCGTTCATCGCTCCAACACGACTCTTACGCCATGTGCTGCGTCTTCCTCATCTTCAACGTCGGCTGCTTCAATTGCAAACGGTATCGTTTTTGAGGTGTCAAACGTCAAATTGACTAACTGAATATCGTGTTGCGTCAAGGAACTGTACCTAATGGAAGCCGTGAAAGGTCCGGGATTTTCTCCACCGGAGCAGTCCCACAATGAATTCAGCGATAAGAGCACTCCGATCGAGACTTTGTACGACACACCTGCGGTCTTCCTCTTTTTTATCAAAATTACAGCGCAAACATGGACGTCCACTGCTCCGGCATCTTCAGCTACTGTAGACGACGAAGGAATTGCTGGCAAGATGCAGGAATTGGCTATCAAGGTAGTATTCAAAGTTGGCCAGTGATGGTTCGGTTCGTAACCCCGAGGGACTATGTCGCTTTGCTGCGAGACGTGTTTGACCATTCATTGCCCCGAGAGGATGAGCGTCCAGTTGAACAAGAAACACACCACATCACCAGACACCAGAGATTATCGTTTCTCGAGATGATCAACGTTTCTGTGCAGGATCTGCGTCTATCGAAGCTGCATCGCTTGCACTTTGAGCACATTAGCGCTCTCAACGCGGGTGTCTCGGAGGCGAGCAGTGGCAGCAAGAGAGGTTTCTATGAGCAAATTAGTGGAATCAAAGGGGATCGAATATCGTGAAAAACGACAATTGCATTGTTTCACACCTTCTCACATTGGAACACTCTCATTGTCTGAACAGGAGGTGGCACAATGATGATTTTCAGATATGAAAGATCTCTCCGACTCGCCGTTTCCATCACTGAAAGACGTGCTCCAGCAGGTAATTATCAAACCAATCATTTCTCCAAGTTCTAAACATGTTGCAAAGAATATCTTCTCTCAAAAGATGCGAATGATAAGATGACGTGGAACAAACTTTCATTTTTCCAGGTGGATTCTGCAGTTGGCTTCAACATTGAAGTCAAATATCCAATGCTAATGAAGGTGAGCTGTTCGATTTCAGAGGATGGATAAAACGGGGTTGAGACTCGCACAATTTGTGAGCTCTGTTGTATTGTAAATACGTTCTCATGTAATCAAATCGGTCTTTCCTCAAAAGCAGACGCATGTTTGCCACAAACGAGCTTCTTCTTTGAACATAATAATGAGTTGGAGTCTTCATATTCTCAGGATGGCAGTCATGAATGTGCAGGCGGCTACTTTGAGAGGAACGAATTTTGTGATCGAATTTTGGAAGTGGTGAGTACTTTCATATCTTATCAGAGCGTGTTCTTCCCTGTAGATTATGAGTGGAGTGTTGATGACGATTTTGTTTTTGAATGTTCTTTCAGCTGAATCTGATTTGAATTGGGTTTAAAGGATCCGGCGTGAAGAAAATGACCAGGGGCTCAGGACACGTAATGGACTTGGGCAGATTGATCACACTTGGAACGAAACCGATGCCGCTTTTCATAAGTTCAAAAAGTTGCAAAAAGTGTCAGGATTACGGTAACTCTTGGAAGATGCTGAAAAAAATACTTGACCCATGTGGGGCATCGAACCATCGGCTTTCCGGGTGGAGGCCAAAGCCACAACCACTACGCTATCATTGCGTGTGGAGATACAAGTCTTGTGCTACCTCAGGTGGTAGTCACATAGGACGCTAGGAGTAGCGTGTGCCTCCATAGAGAGTAGAGTACGAGTGCAACACGAATTCACCTCCCGTGAATCAATGTTGCTTTCAATGTTGTTTTTCTCTCATTGTGCTCTTTTTGAAACTTCATTTCAATAGGGGCGAGTCGGGTAAATCCGAATTACGCAGCGAATGAATAGAAAACGCAAACCGCAACAAGACGACTTTATCTATACCAAGTCACATAAAAAACATATTTATAAAAATAACTTCATGGACACGAAGCGACGATGTAGCACGGGCTACTGATGAATTGAAGACGAGGTCGTTGCCTGGAAATCTAACTTTTCTCTCTCTCTCTCTCTCTCTCTCTCTCTCTCACTCTCTCTCTATCTATCTATCTCTCTCTCTTGCGCGCGCTCTCTCTCTTGCGCTCTCTCTGTCGCGCTCTCTCACTCTTTCTATCTCTCTCTTTGAATATAGGACTTACCGTAACCCGGCGGTCGATGCATACCATCTGGTCGGCTGTGGGCGGCAGTTGTGAATCACCAAACTGGGAATTGTAGTTTTTTCAGCATCTTACAAGAGTTACCGTAATCCTGACACTTTTTGCAAAGTATGGCGATTCTCTTCTGATTCTCTTTCTCTCTCACACACTCTCATTCTCTCCCACTGACAACCCAGTTTTGATGCAAAACGTGGAACCACGCAAATTTGAAAGCAATTCACAAGCTCAATTCTCTCTCTCTCTCTCTCTCTCTCTCTCTCTCTCTCTCTCTCTCTCTCTCTCTCTCTTTCTCTCTCTCTGGTCATCTTTCCAGCTGTATTACCACTGGATAGGGACTGAACTCGCCCAATATATCAGCTGGATGTCATCATGCGAAGCCTCCGTGCTCGGTCAGGACGTCTCTGAATCTCTTGAGGATTATCTGCAAAGAAACCACAAGCAAACACAAATATTTTTTGATCTAATACGATGTTTTTTATTTGGAAAACAGTCGAACTGAAGGGTCGAAACTGCCAACATGGACGAAAAACTTAAAGAAGTGGGACAGATCATATTTCATGTGAACACTTTCCTACTACAATTGAATTTCGCTCTCTCTCTCCCTGATAAAAACTTATCTAATTAATCAGCTGGACGTTGACATCCGCGCGTTCGTACTTGTCTCTGAAATGGAGCACAAGCAAACGCGAGTTTCATTACTGCTTCTACTGGATTTTTTCAACAATTTTCCCCTATTCTGAGTGATGTGTCTGACAAAAAAGTTGCCTGAATTTCGACATGAGCATCATCATCGAAGAAAAATACATTCAGAATTTTCGTCTCTACATATTTTGGTGATGTAATCCACACATAATTGAGCTATATTCAGTTATCCGTACGTTGACACTACCGTAATCCAATTTATTTTAGACGTACGGATAATCGTACCGTACGGATAACAAAATATAGCCCATGATTGAAGTTGACTTCAACTTAATTTGAGTTAACGACCGAATGAATAAACAAAATAACATGACTTACCGTAACCCACGCGTCTTCTGCACCATCCAAGCTACGCGCGATTCTCTCACTGAAGTTTCATGAAATGTGATTCTCTTACCAACAAACATACAGAATTTCCTGGAGAAGAACAGTGTACTCAGGTCACCAACAGACTACTGTAAGGAGAGAGAGTGGGGAAAAGGAGAGACATAGACATGAACTGCTTCTCCGTTACGCTTCGTCTCGTTTTCTCCACTCTCTCGCCCTACAGTAGTCTAGCGGCGATTTAACATTTTGTTCATGTAAGATATTATTCACTATGACATAGAATTGTGTAAAAAAACCTCTGTATCAAGCTCGGAAAGATGAGGAGTGAGGATACGAAACAGAATACACGCTTGATACCATTTTTCATATGTGGATTACATTATAAATTTCGAAATCAAGACCATTCCACCAGGATTTCGTAGAGTTTTAAATATTTGAAACTCACTCGATCAGCTGCAAAACAAAATACTCCTCTACGAGCGTACGCTCCTCCTTTACGTGCCTGAGAAAAACTGATACATATGACAAACCATGTGTGAACACTGTCTGATTTTTTTCAAAGCAAAGTTGCATTCAATCGCAAAGCTTTGATCGACACTTTCGTTTTCCACTTCAACGTTAGGGTTTCAAATAATGAAATTTCTGAAAGAGACATGCCGAGTACTGGGAACATGGTTACACACCCACGGAAAATGAGTTGATGCCCTTTTAGATTAGATTTTAATGTCCACCAAGTGAAAATCATAGACAGATTCGAAGCAAATCAACTCGAAGTTCGAGTTTAACAGTCTCGTTACACTAGATTAATTCATTCACTTCCAAAAATGCACGGGAACCAGAATTTTATAATGAATGTCCAAATAACAATTATTTTTAGGAAACAAAAATGAAAACCTGAAGGCTGGCGGTAGCTCGAGCGATAGCAGCCACGCCGGAGTCATCTGAGAAATAAGGAATGGAATAAATAACGAGAATAATATAGTTGATAAATCAGAAACAAATTGGGGCTGAAAAATTCGGCTGAAACATCTGAAACTGGAAAATTTGAAAACTGCTCTAGATCGTTTTCGTGAGGAACTCACTTCAAATTTTGAGAAATTCGACTACAAGAGTGAGTCAACTTTTTAAAAAACAACAATTATCTATTACGCACCTCAATCTTCGCCTCTCCGGCCTTTCTAGAAAAGAAAATTGTGCCTGCATTTGAACTATTTTTGCTCATTTACACTGTGAAGTAGGGTGGAGCTTATTTTCAAGAACGCGAAAGTGTTAAACATGTGGAAACTTGAGTAAGCAAATAATGATGATCGAATAAATAGCAACGAACAACAAGGGAACGCGAAAAGGTGTGAAAACGTGAATGAGTACGCTAGCTGAGGCGATCGATATCTACCAAGTAAGATTCTACGGCTCCAAACAGTCAGTCGTGGCCGTACAACCATCCGTCGAGTGGGAACGTAACCAAAGTCTTCGCGGGACCACTCAAAAATCAGGCAGGTTCAAAGGGTAACAAATATGTGTTATTTAAATATTTTCTAAAAACAAAATTGAGGCTCTGAGATAACAATCGAGAAAGTTATATCGTTAAAAGAATGCTCACACCAGTGGTTACATCGTATCATCTTCCTAAGAGAGGACAATCAGCCTTTACCCCTGTATGAGCTAATCAAAAATACAGTGTATTTCTTCACGCCGGCTCCTTTAATCATGGTTTCCTTTTCACCACGTGAAAAAATCAGGAATATTCAGGTGTTCCAATACAGTGGCGATCGGCGAATTCTCTTCTCATCGTTTGATCCGGATGTCTGCACACTACTCTCACAAGTGGGTCGTTTGAATAGTTGTTTTTCATTATTCGTAATTGAATTTCTTCCATCTTATTCTCCAGTCGTCAATACTAGAAAACATCTGCAGTGCCCATTTACGGAAAATCTTTTCAGAAACAGCATCGCTTCCCTGTACTTTTCCTGATTGTCGGCAATACGACGCGATATGAGCCTTTTGAGGATATTCGGTGAGTATGTGCAACTGTTGGCTGCGAGCTCCAAGTGTAACTCTTATCAAGTTGGTTCTATATTGGTGATTTTCCAGTTCCGACTCATCTACGCTCGCTGTCAATTTCGCTGCCGGCACGGGCCTTCTCGGTGTCAATTTCCACAGTGAAGAGCTGCTAAAGGTTTGCGCATCTCATCATTTAATCGATTCTGATACTAATAGCACCGTAATTTTATTCTCCGGAGAACATTTCTGATTTACCCATTACAGGACATTGTTCCACTCGAGCGCGCTCGGGCCTTCAATCTTGTCACTTTTGTGTGGGGCGATGATCTCAATGACAAACAGGTGAGTCTGATGGAGAAACGGAAATGCCTGGAAAGCTACCGTCGATAGTTTTTTTGATTTTGTCTCTACTGTGTTACTCTATCTTTGATCAGACATGAATGTACTTATCCAGCAAAAAAAAAAGAAAACAAATCTTCAGGTGCAGAAACACTTCAAAGAAGATCTCCAAGTCGACGCAGTTATTTATGATCGGTGAGTCCAGTAGATTTTGTGAAAATGGATGCGAAGTTGCAAGAGTCTGTTTTCATTGGAACAGATTGACGCTTTTTTTCTTATCTGTCATCTTTTCGAACCCCGTTTTTGAAAAAAGTGTCTCTTCAGAATCGGCGAAGATGGCGCGAGAAAGTCGATATTCATGGTAGAAGAGCAGGCAAAAGCTTCCCTATTTCAGCTGTCTGGACGTGAGTTCTACATCAAATTCAATTGGGGGACATCTGTGAAGGAGGAGATGATTCCGCTAATTTATCAAATAGTAAGCATGGGAGCACAAGAATGGCGCAACAGCCTGGAAATAGGGCTCGGAATTTTCTCGAGACACGGAAGAATCTGACGATGAGTTGTGGAGGATGAGAACTGCTCAGGCGAGAGTCGCCGCTGTAGCATGGAAGGCGTAGCCAGCACACAGTGTCCCACTCCAGGTTTCTTTTGTTCTGTTCATTATCATTCTTCCGCTTGTGGCTCCGCCCCTCTCTCAAAACTCCTCTCCAGGGCCGGGCCTCACCACTCCTCGCAACGTCTCACCACGTCCGTCACTCCGCACACCCGTCTCCAGAGCCAATACTGTAGCCGAAGCTGCACCACTTCCAGCTACAGCCAATAGTTCAATCACCTGTGAGTGCATCAAACGTAGAGTCGTTCGGAGAGCCCTCCGATGTACCGAGTTTGCTCTCGACAGCAAAACTATTCTGTCGTTTATGAACAGAGCTAGTCGGACAGAAATTCGTTAAAATAATGAGAAAACTGCAGGTAGAATCAGCTATTAGAGGGCTGTAGTGTTTTGGATAGACAAAAAAAATTTCTGCATTACTTCACAGCATTTTTGCAAAACTAAGTGAAATGGACAAACCAATGATCTGAACTTTTCGCTTTCTCAGCTCTCCAAGCTCCGTCCACGTCGCCATCTTCTCATACAAACTCCACCACTTCTCTGACAAGTACTCCCAAGGAGTAATTGGTTTCGCTACACCTTTCGCCCGTTTCTTCCATGTTGACAAAACGTTTGAACATTTGCTTTTGAGCCGTAAACTTGAGCAGTCATGAGTAAATCTAGCTTATTGTGAATGGAAAGTTTTCTCTAATTTGATAACTGAACATTGTGCGTGAACTTCCACTCAACAATTTTGTCCAGCATCAAACACGCAAGAAACAGGAATCGTTCGATCTCATTTCACAAACTATTCGCATCACTTTAGGTATACCACTCAGGTTGCTTTTTGAAATCGAAATTTACTCTGTAAGTAATTAGAGACAGTTTGGCTAGAGTTTGTTTCTACTAGGATGAGACCTTTTGTAGCTGATGTATGTTGGCATATTGTTTACGAGTAAATGTGCTTGTTGTGCTGAATGAATGTGGAAATATTGAGGAGAATGAAGCGGCTAGAAAGACTTGGAATGGTCTGTTCATGTTGTAGCTGTGTAGCTAATAGTGAGAGATGGTCGAACAGCTGTGCGATGTGCAAGATGGACAGAGGGGCACGAACACACGCCCATTCAGTCTTCATCCTGCCGTCTTCAGTCTTCCTGCAGTCTTCATCCAAGTTTTCATCCTGCCAGCTCATTGATATCGTAAATGATACAAGCCCTCCACAAGTCTCGGTCCGTTGCGACTCGTCGCCCTCTCGAGTCGAAGAGATTCAAATTGAGCTTTCAAATCCCTATTTTTCGAGCATACAATGAACTGTCTCTCACATTGGGCAATTATCGTCAGTCTTTGTTTCGACAATATTGGGTCCACTTCATTGTAGTCGCATGGAAAGAACAAGTTCGAATAATACCTCGACTCAATCATTCACAATAGTAATCATCAGTCTTTCCCTCATAACTTTCTTCCTTCCATCTCATAATCAAGTTATAGAACCATGAAACATACAGTTTGAAAGTTGGTCAATACAATATGGTGTTAGTTACTGTGTGCCAAAATATAATATTCGCGTGGAAAATGTACATCGTAACTTCGGAACTAGTTAGCTAGCGCTTCTCTGTACAACGGCCAAAAAATGATCGAGCAAATGATTTTTTACAGTCCTTCACCGAAACAGATTAGTGTTCGACGGATGAAGCTTGATTTTCGAAGCTTCATGAGTCGTGTCTCATTGTCAGCAAAATTTGATTGTTTTGCACTTGGTGTGTTCCGAAGCTCGAGATCAAAAAAGTGAAAAAAGCTTCAGTTTCAAATGGAGCGTCTAACAACAAGTACAAAACTTTTGAGTTCTTCTGAAACTTCCGAGTTCCTTTCAAAACGTTTCAAAGCTTCATTTGCGAGATGATGCCTTCGCGATCTCCTGGGCGAGAATGCGCGATGACGTGTACCGAGGATGAGGATAATAATAAGCTCCCAGTGCTCTCAGGTAATAGCCACGTCCATTGCAAGCTCCCTGATATTGAAAAAGGTTCATATGTGGCCAGACTTATATAGACGTACTTCTCTCATTCGCAAGAGATTGTATTTTTTTTGAAAAAAAAAGAGTCAGAGTATACCGCAGTAGCGTATTTGTGTTCCGAAAAGCAAGTTTATAAACGAAGATGAGGACTACACTTCTATCCTCGCATGTATGTGAAAAACTTTGCTCAATTAATGAAATTCGAGCACATTGTGACGGAACGCGCGAGCACCGATCGCAGCTGCGGATTCCGGCTTTTCATTGCCCTGTTTCTTGCACTTGCGCTCAAGACTCTGAAATAGCACTATCAGGAAAGAACTCACGATTTAAGATGAATGACTTTATATTCACTATAGTTAATCGCTTATATACAGTAGGGTGGTCAAAAGCGTTATGTGCTAACAGCATTTTGGTGAGTTAGCACATTTCTCTGATTCCTTTGTCAGATATTCGAAATGAGCGAATTTTCTCGTGCTACAAGATGATACCCAACTTACCAGGATATGACATCCGCCGTTGAAGCTACGACCTGTTATCACATGCACTAACTCCAAAAACATGCGCTTAGCACATACGCTTTTGACCACCCTAACATACAGTAGCGGCATGCTAACAAATACATGCTTGTCTAAATCAAAATCGGAATCAAAACCTTTTTCTTGATAGTTTCAGCGGAGACTTTCTTAATGCCGGCGCTATATTCTGATACAATTTCTTCATGCCGCTTCTGAAAGCTCTCGCGAAAGTCATCGATCGTCTGCAAAGTGACGCTACCGTAACCCGTATTAGCATTGCTTTGAATGGTAGAAAATTCCTACAGAGAAGGCGACTATATCGTTTTGACGAGTAAACTAAGATCTCCATTCTGATATTCGACTTCACTTCATCAAAGTGGGAACAACTTGAATCGTGAGATTTTATACGCGCTGTGATCAGAAAAACATTCTGATAAGAGAAGCAAGAATACCTTATCCATTTCAGCTTCATTCTTATGCAGAATACCTTCGAGATTCTTGCAGTGCTTTTTAACCTCTTCAATGAGCTTTACCTCCAACTCCGAAGCCAGAGCTTGAAATTGACGCAGACGCTGGGATTGACGTTATTTACGCTGTTGAAATCTTTGCAATTTTTGTCTATCCGTTCGATCTGACTATGAACAGCGTGAATACACATATATAGTACTCGAAAGTTTCTATAATGAACGAACCTCTACCATATTGCTCCAGAACGAATGGAAATCAAAAGTTTAAGTCGAGAAGAGACCGGAGAGAAGGAGAGTAAGAACTAGAAATTCTCGAGAATAGTTCTGAATGGTGATTACGGGATAGAATCAGTTCTATCCCGGAGTAAGTACAAGGAGTTGAAACTCACTCATCTCAATAAGGTACACTTAGTGTACTTCACTACCGTAACAGCTTTCTTGATATTTTCGCCGATGTATCTATGAGAGCGTTTCTGAGAGAATCGGAAAGGGGGTGACGTAGGAATACTTTTGTTCTCCGATTCGCCTGAAAAGTTGATCTAAGGTAATTCAGGTATGGGAGTTTCGAAAAAACGTATCGCGAAGTTCTCAGAATGCTCCGTTAGCTTGCTACAGCTTGTCAAAGTGGAGAACTTGGAAAAGTGTGAAATCACTCGATTTCAGGAAAATTGTTACAGTGAGCTCCATATTTGAGTTTTCTTCAACTTCTCTTTTGTTTCTGGAAGTTACCTTCCTTGTTTCAAGTTATGAATTGAAGAAAAAGTCCTGTTCAGTTTGGTTTTCGAGAAAATTATTTTCAAAAGTCATTTTTTTACTTTCTCGGGTTTTCATTTGAAGCAGCCGATTTTTACACAGTGTTGTAGAGCGTGGAATTCTGATTCAGAAAAGTGGTACGACGACTTCTATAATCTCTGGACCGATGAAATAACTTTGAAAAACATGAAAAAAGGGTAAAAAATGACATATTTCAGCCTGTAACTTGTTTATTTGGAAATCAAAAGGGCTCAAACTCCATAATTGATATATTTAGGCCGTATGAAGTTGTTTGGTGTTCAATATGTTGAGTTTTGAGGATATTTTTTTCCCAGCGCTGACTTCTCCATCGGCTCCCGAATTGTTAAAAACAGTTGAAGCAACCAATTTTATGGTTTTCAGGTGTGGGCTAACACCGTGCATCCAGTCAAATCAGTTTTGGAGCGCACATAATCTGCATAGCTCCGAAAAGTTGAAAAAACCATGAAAAAAAGGCCGAAAAATGAAGTTTGTGAACACGGAACTCGAATCTCAGTAGTCGAGTGAACCCCATACTACACTATGATAATCACCATGTGATTCTGAGCTGTTTGATATGTCACATGCCATATATATCTAGAGTTTGGTTTTTGGCTACCACGGTACCCACATGGGTGCCAAAACCACTTTTTCAATGTTTTTTCGGATTTTTTTTCTGACATTGAGAAAAACTACCCTGTGGAAACATAAATACATGCAAAACTGGAAAATCCGAAAAAAACATTAAAAACGGGGTTTTGGCACCCCTGTGGGTACCACGGTAGCCAAAAACCAAACTCAAGATATATATGGCATGTGACATATCAAACAGCTCAGAATCACATGGTGATTATCATAGTGTAGTATGAGGTTCACTCGACTACTGAGATTCAAGTTCCGTGTTCACAAATTTCATTTTTTGGCATTTTTTCATGGTTTTTTCAAGTTTTCGGAGCTATGCAGATATTGTGCGCTCCAAAATTGATTTGACTGGATGAACGGTGTCAGCCCACACCTGAAAACCATAAAATTGGTTGCTTCAACTGTTTTTAACAATTCGGGAGCCGATGGAGAAGTCAGCGCTGGGAAAAAAATATTCTCAAAACTCAACATAATTAAACACCAAACAACTTCATACGGCCTAAAAGTATCAATTATGGAGTTTGAGCCCCTTTGATTTCCAAATAAACAAGTTACAGGCTGAAATATGTCATTTTTACCCTTTTTTCATGTTTTTCGAAGTTATTTCATCGGTCCAGAGATTATAGGAGTCGTCAAACCACTTTTCTGAATCAGAATTCCACGCTCTACAACACTGTGTAAAAATCGGCTGCTTCAAATGAAAACCAGAGAAAGTAAAAAAAATGACTTTCGAAAATAATTTTCTCGAAAACCAAACTGAACAGGACTTTTTCTTCAATTCATAACTTGAAACAAGGAAGGTAACTTCCAGAAACAAAAGAGAAGTTGAAAAAAACTCAAATATGGAGCTCACTGTAACAATTTTCCTGAAATCGAGTGATTTCACACTTTTCCGAGTTCTTCACTTTGAAAAGCTGTAGCAAGCTAACGGAGCATTCTGAGAACTTCGCAATACGTTTTTTCGAAACTCCCATACCTGAATTACCTTAGATCAACTTTTCAGGCGAATCGGAGAACAAAAATATTCCTACGTCACCCCCTTTTCCGAGAGCGTCTGATTCTCTCAGAAACGCTCTCCTATAATCTATAATCTACTTCCACTTTCTCATTAACACACAGCGGGTTAGCACAGTGTATTCTTGAACATGGGGTTGAACAAGTGACCGCTCAGAATGAGGATTACTTGTTTTCAGAAAGGCTGGAAACTACATCGAAGATTCCCAGAAAAAATCCAACTTTGCGATTACTTGTTGGATGTTATATTTCTTCGTGTGTTGGAATTAGAAAGAAAGCGTTGTACTGTATGTCGCCGAAAGACGTGCTAAGAGGTTTCAGAAACCAAAGAATCATACGAAAATCAGTAGTTCAATTGCGGTAACACGAAGGAAGTGCAGTAGTAGTCCCAATCCACTGGCGTCAACAGAAGTGCTTGAGGTTGAAAACATGAAACATGAAAATGTCTAGGAAAACTGGAATGAACTAGAACTAGTGTACAACAGATGATCTGAGTGATTTCGAGTGTGGTAGGAATATCGATCTTCACACTGTCCTGCTTTGACGCCGGACGCTCCATCTGTTCAAGCTGAAGTAAGTTTCTGTACGCTTCGTCACACTACTGTCTCCAATGTCTTCGAAAACGCTCTCTAGTGACACATACGGTACTTTTCCGTCTCATAGATTACTCCATATTTTTAAATGAGATTTTTCAGCTAGAATAGAGCAGTGTAATATCGTGTGTAGATTGTCACACAATGCCTACACCACGCAGGAGTTTAGGAGGTGAGTGGCACTCGTGCGAAGATTAGATAGAAATCATTCGTCTTGGGACTCCTTCGATATCATTATATATTCTGACAACTTGTGAATGAAGACATGCAGACTCCGCAACTTCTCCACAGTCTCCTCGGCGCGGCGCCGTGTACGAGAGACAGAGGATCCCTCTGCGAGGGGCGCCCGCTGTTCAAGCAACAGTAGCAGCACGAGTGGCTGAAGCAAGTGTTCGTCTGCAACGCCGGTGAGCACTGCTCACAGTATACACCACTACATTTACAGTTTGAAAAACATTTGCACCCAATACGTAGTTAGTTTGTACAGAGCTCATTTTTATGCCCGATCAAACCGATATTGAATGATGAGAGAAGCGAGAGGGATGAAAATGTCGAGTAATTTACGTCGCAAGCAAATACTCGACTCTTTCAGCACAAGTCAAGTGGACGAGGCGGCTTCTGCTGATGCAGATGGTGAAAACTCGTATATTGCTGCTGCTGACGAAACACCTGGCCCGTGAGTACATAGTGCTTCCACTATCTAGTACGTTGAAACTTATTTTAGGAGTGTTCGATTTGTGTAATTAATTCTAGCTACTATAATGGGAGACATAACTGGAAAAATTTAAGCCACTTTAGTGCAGTGTTACAATGACAATAGTTACGTATAAGGCTTACACCGGACAGAATTCTGAATAACATTTAGCATGATAAAAGCGAGAGAGAGGAAGAGTTGTGACATGAATTCTGAACGCTGTCATTATACAGTATAGCCTATACGCTTCCAGGTCATCTGCTCGTGACGACGATCTGGACGCCTCTCACGACAATACCGATTTGCTCGTCGGTGACAGCGCCATTGGCCCAGATTCAGATCCGGACGAAGATGGAACGTTCGTCGACGCGCACGACAATGCTGTAGTCGACAATCGCAGAGGGCGCGCAGCGCGAGGCTCAGAATCGAGAAGACTACGGAGAGGACACTGAATCTGGCGAGCTGCACATGTCGATCAATTCTGACGATGAGCAAGATCAATTTGGTTATCGTGATCATAGTCAAGATCAAGTCGCTGGACTTGACGACAGCCACGAAGATGAAGAAGACGATGATCATGAGCAGAGAGGCGATGGTGGTGATGATGTCAGCATATCTGATCACAGCACGATGGGCGATAGCGATGGCGACAATGATGAGCGAGATTCCGACCAGAGCGACTCAATGAATCGCCGCGATCAAGCTCAGCAGCCGCCAGCGCGTGCCTCCCCTCGTCGCCATCACAATGGACGCATTGCAGCTGCTTCGAATAAACCCAAGCTACGATCGATCCTCAAGAAGAAGGATGGTGCGACGAATAAGCGGTAATTTTTTCATTGAAGAGTTGCTGATTGTGAAAAGGAGAATAGGACAGTCTAGCCTACTGATCGTTTGCCATGCAAAGTGGTGTTTTACAGATCCAAGAGAAGAATACGCTTCGAGGGAATGCCGGCGGTTGCTCGTCAAGCACCAGTCCTTGTCCCACCACCACAGAAGATGCCGCCATGCCCCGATGTGAGAATTCTCTCTGTCTGTCTGTCTCTCTCTCACAACTCAAAACCTCTTAAGAGAGGTAATTACCACTTTCTCAGTGATTTTCGTAGTAACTTCGATCATTGCAGCTTCCCGCTTTGCTCAAAGGAGAACAAAGCGGTCGTGGAGCATCGCTTCTCGGCAAGGAAGGGCTTGGCCTCTGGAATGAGATGCAGCGAGAGAGCAAAAAATTTGCCAGAAAAGTTGTCAGTTTTTCATTTGAGAAATTTTTTTAATAGAGTGAAATGTATCATTACCTCCCTAAATGGCAATAATGAATGGATAATTCTATGAGAATTGACGAGGCCGGTACCAATATCTCTTGAAAGCCAAACTTGAAAACCGACGAAACTCTTTAAATTGTTCTCATAGATTGTGTAACTAGTCATCTCAGGGAGGGCAGCTGGAGAAGATTCGTCGCGAGATGTTCAGCGATCGCTTCAGAACTCTCGCCGCAACTGGCGACGAGTACACTCGTGCATGCTACACGGTACGATCCGGACCAAATATGCAACTATTTCCGCTAATGTCTTGTTCCATTCTTCCAATTAGCTGAACTTACAAGGAAGACATTTTGGTTTACACTGGCCAATCCATTAACAACCTACATTTTAGAAAAGCCGTAGTCGAGGAGGTCAAGAAAGTGGAAACTCTGCGGAATGATAACGGCTGCGCCGTAGGGCGCTGGCAAAGAACAGTAGAAAGATTGGTTCGATTGAGCCTATTAGACCACGCGCTTTCATGCTGCTTCCGTCTTACCCTTATGTTTCTTCATTTCAATTTATGACTTCTTCTTTCACCGGTCTAATCTTTGCAGCAGCATGGCCGAGTGGATAGAGCGTAAGACCAGTAAGTGAATTCCATCTTTGGGGCGAAGGTTCAATTCCACACTAGGTCAAATTTCTTTGCGAGTTACGTCCAACCATCCAATTGTCAACTCGACTTCAAACGAATGTTCGTTTTTATCCTATTTTTTTGTTTTTCGCAGATAAATATCAGACCACATTAGACCGACCGATTTGTTTCAAAAATTTTAATGTTGAAACTATGAGAGGGACTGCGTTTCATTCACAAATAGCTGGAATTTTGATCCAATGGTTAACAATATGAGCGATTTTTGTGAAGCAGGAATCTTGAAATTTCCAAGGGCAAGGTGAAGTTACCATGGTTTTTGAATCGCCGAGAACTCTTCATTTTCCAAAAACTTGGTAAATTCATTAGCTTTGGGGCGTGAAAAATCCCAAGCGAGGCATAGTGGTCCTTTCTCCGCCGAAATAGTCAAAAACATACTTCTCCCCCGAAGACTCAAGAATTGTTGCAACCTCCGCCGAAATGAACAGTGCGGAAGAGGGGATGTAGTTTTCCCCTGTTCGAAAACTTTACGTTGGTCCTTGCACCCCTTGGTTCCACATTCATCAGATTGAGCTCTCTGGAGTTTACAAATATGAATGTCCGACTCTCGATGATAACGTCCTTTCTGAACGTCCAGTTTTTACTGCCCAAAATAGAAAAGTTCCCACTGAACTGATTGGATCAAAGTTCCAGCTATGTTTGAGTGAAACACAGATCCTCTCAATAGCTTCGACTAGGGTGGGCCAAACGGTTAATTCCGCTAAATAAAAAATCGTGATTATCTCACGGCAATTCAGAGCGCTAGTGAGCTTGCCCTCGTTGGGCAAGATGCCAAGAAAAGATCCCACACGGAAAATATGTTAAATGCACCATGCACCATCTACACCATGCAGCACACCATGCACCACACACTCTCTGCACTCTCTGCACCACACATCATCACTCTCTTCCTTTCCATGCTCTCTCGTCTTGCGTGTGCATGGCAAATTGCCAAGAAACAGCGAAACTAATTCTACACGCTGTGACGCACACGCGACGCTACCGCATATTCCGTGTGGGACCAATCTGCTTATATCACACTTCTGGCTAGACAGCCGAGGCAATTTCTGTGTACGAACGTTAGCGCGTTCACGTTGTTTTGAATTGCCGTGTTATCTGTATCAAAAAAGCTAATGTCAAGGCCCTTTCTGGTATAGAATTCTGGTGAGGCATACTCGAAATCAAGTTTGTTGGAAGTTTCCATTACCTATTCAGAGCCTTTTTAGCAGACTTGCTAACCGCTAAAAAGCGGTTTTTTAACCGTTTGCCCTAGTTTCGACATCAAACGACCAGACGTGAAGAAAAATAAATGGGGTTCATACCGTCTGGAATGTTGTTCCAACGAACTCGTGCCAACAAAAAAGTTTCGGAGGTCTACCGTTCACTTAAACTGGTCTACCGTATACCCAAACCCGAGAACGCGATTTCCGTTGTTTAGTGTCGGGGATAAAAGTGTGATAGTTCAGATGATAGAGCTGACTTGGGCCGTCACAACGATATGCTTACCTTCCTCGTACAATGACTCTCTGATTTAAAGAGGACCGAAAAACCACTTTGATTACTGTAGTGAGCGCAAAAGTGTCACTACAGTAACCCGCGCGTTTTTTCCGTTGTCATAAATCGGATAGTTTTCGTACGAGGAAGCTAAGCACATCGTTGTGACGGCCAAGTGAGCTCTATCATCTGAACTATCACGTTTTCCTCTCAGACGCTATACAACAGAAATCGTGTTTTTTGCCCCACTCCAGTTTGAGTATACGGTAGTCCCAATTTTTTTTGGTTATCAGAAGTTGTTCAAAATGTGATTCTAGAGAGTTTGAGCCACACTTGATTTTCTTCACGCCGGATCCTCCAATTTTTTGGGAAAAATCGGTCTGCTGTTCTCTGAATTTATCTGCGGAAAACGAAAAAAATAGAATAAAAACGAACATTCGTTTGAAGTCGAGTTGACAATTGGATGGTTGGACGTAACTCGCAAAGAAAGTTGACCTAGTGTGGAATTGAACCTACGCCCCAAAGATGAAATTCACTTACTGGTCTTACGCTCTATCCACTCGGCCATGCTGCTGCAAAGATTAGACCGGTGAAAGAAGAAGTCATAAATTGAAATGAAGAAACAAAAGGGTAAGATGGAAGCAACATGAAAGCGCATGGTCTAATAGGCTCAATCGAACCAATCTTTCTACTGGTCTTTGCCAGCGCCCTACAGCGCAGCCGTTGTCATTCCACAGATCATGCAGCAGTTTCCACTTTCTTGACTTCCTCGACGGGGGCATTCCTAAAATGTGGGTTATTAGTGGATTGGCCAGTGTAACTCAAAATGTCTTCCTTGTCAGACGAGAACGTGGTTTTTAGCAGCGACATACATGTTCATTGCTTTCGCTCTATGAGAATTCCGCCCTGGGGAGTCAAGTACTTTTTCAAGTACTTGAAGATGAAAGGCTTGTTACAAGTCTGAAACACTTGAAAACAACGAGGAATGGGTCGAATTTTTTTGAGTACTTGAATTAGTACTTGAAAGAGTACTCGTATTGGAAACCCTAATGAGGACTCCGGACGAGTGTACCATGCAGGCTGCATCAGAAGCAATCGTCACAGCTTATGACCTCTACAATACGGAGAAAGAGCTCTATATTGGGGCACAGTGTGCACTGAAAGGAGTGTCGTTCGGGCCGCTCGATTTCACCAAGCTTGAAGCATTCTTCTTTTACCTGGACGATCTAGAGTTCGTCTTGCTCATATTTTTTATTCGGTTCTGCCATCTCGTCCCTGTATACTTTTATTGTTACTCTGGAATACTTTTAGCGTTACTCTGATGACAGTATCTTTCAACAACGATGGCTATCCATTTTGGCCAAATTTCCAATCGCGTCAGTATTATGAACATCAGCAATCGTCGGAAGCACTACAACGCTGCGGAATGCGCCAAGTACTGCGCCAAACTGCTGCAGGGGCTGAAGTCGAGATTGGAGCAGAAGGGTTTGCTAGGCACACCGCGGGAGGAACGCGCGTTCTCCCGTAATCAGCGATAAGTAAGTGTATTGTACTTCACGTAACCTAGTATTGCCGAAGTCAAAATCATAGTTTCAGTCCAAACGTGAACAGCGTAACTTCGAAATGGGCAAACTGGTGTTTTTCCCCGAAGCAGTGGTCGAATTTCAGTACAACAATCTATTCGTATTCCTCGTGGCAGTCCAAAGTAGCACATTGTTTCTGGCTACAGAAAGACATGGTTTTATTCAGTATATAAATTACGCTGCCTAAGTTTGGACTGAAACTGTAATTTGACTTCAGTAATAAAAAGAACACCTCTCTTAGCCATTTATGTTGAAAGTTAATCCCAAATAGTCGATAGCACCTGTCTTAATGAATCAATCTTAGGCCACGAATGCATAGAGCACAATTCAGAGATCAACCGGTCGCTCTCCACTAGCTCGAATTCTCTGCAAACCACAGTTGCCTCCTGGTACAGTTCGAGTTATCTCTATTTAAAGTTTTTAGCTATCATTTTTCATTCAAAATGGAAAATCAAAAAGAGGAGCTGCAAAAGAGAGGTAGTGCAGAAGTGAACAAAGTCTGGAATATTACTCTTACAGTTGTCGCCGTTCTCGCACCAGCCATTCATATTCCTTCGTTTTCTGTCATTCACTCAGGTAAAGTCTGCCACAGTCTCTTTCACTCTTCATCAACCGAGTCCCGCTTTTTCGAAATTCTAAAATTAGAACGCAAGTAGGAAATGGACATGGATTGACAGAGATAGAGGTTGTGAGAGAGTGAGAGAGATCATCATCCATCTAATCAGTACGAAAGCAAAGAAAAATGGAGAAGAAAAAATTCCGGGATACTTCTCTTGCAGTTCTTGCCGCTACGTATCAGTTGGTTCGTCACTCACGCCGTCTCATCTTTCGTCAGGTGAAGTGCGCCACAGCCTCTCTCACCCTTTGAATCAGAGTATTTCAAGATTCCAATTTCACAATGGAAGTAGGAACCAGAGATCTATGGATGGAGAGTGAAAGAGATCCATCTAATCATTAGAGACGAGATAATCGCAACTCTTCTCGCCAAAGAGGAATGAGTACAAACTCGTTTGCAAAAAACTGTAATTCATATCTCGCTTCGTCCTGAGGCTATGATGCTGAAGTTTGGGGTGTGCGGTGATATCAGTCTTATGAATCATTCCACCAAGTTTGACGGTAATAGCCTCAGGACAAAGCGAGATATGAATTACAGTTTTTAGATAACGAGTTTGCACTTATGTCTGGGAGGCGCAAAGAGTTGCGGTTATCTCGTCTCTACTAATCATTCATCCTCTGCAGTATGTTCATAATGTTGTCTCCCCACCCTCGCTGAGAAGCCAGTTGCTATTCGAACTGCCCTCTCGATCCGCGACTCTGAGTGAGCACTTTATATTTTGACTTCCACTTCTTCTATATTTTCCGCTCCGTCTGAAATTCTCCGCTCCGTCTAGAACGGAAGCTGGGGATAGTGTGAAAATTGTCAGACTGTGTTTACACAAAAATCGATTGGCTCGAACTACTCACCAAACAGTTTCAGGCCTCGCTCCATGATCTCAACGGCTGAAATCGTCACATGCTTCGGAAAATGCCCAGTGAGTATTCAGAGGGCTTACATTAGAATGATGACGTTTGACGCGCAAGAGATCCATCTAAGAGAAATTGTGAGAGGAGAAAAGAAAGAACAGTTATAGCTTCTAGGCACGGTTAATAATAACACACACAATACGAGCAGTTTTTTCAATCAAATGCCATTCCCTTGATTCCAGCTTACTGTCAGAAAAAAAGTGTTGCAGCTTCAGCTGCACGGACATTTCATCGTTCGGAGATCGCCTACACCCCATTCAATTTCACTCTGAGTCACCATTCACTTGGCCCTCAAGTGAGTTTTATATTCTGAATCTCGTTAGTGGACGGAAAAAGTTCGAAAAACTCGATCTTATAACAGAAGAATGCAGTGTCAATAGAAACACAAAGAGCTTGAAGCTCAATGGGTTTTCATTTTTGTGTTGTCCGCAGTTTCTCTCCGCGACCGCTCTCGCCACCATGCTTCGAATAATCAGTGGAATATGAGTGAATATGTGTAAGGATTCACTACACCCTTGCAGACTCAAAAATGAAATCGCTCCAAAATGACATCAGCGTTGTGTTACTCGTAGAAAGAGTGTTCTCTCTACTTTTTAAAACTTTTTTTCATCTCTCACAGGTGTTAGGATGGGTTTTCACCTCTGCACCAGTTGATTATACCTCGAGTCCGGATCAATTTTCAGCAACAAGTGAGATATCAAACGAAAGCTCCCGATTGGGATATGTTATCGGGCTATTCATTCAATTTTCTGGTGCTACTGTTACCTGTCTAATTAATTTTTCCAACTTTTTTTGTTCGATAACTCCCTTCTATCGGAAAAGTGCACGATGGATTTTTGATATGTTGTAGAGCTTTTTTTTCTGCATCGAATGGTTTATTTCACAAAGTCATAAACCTACCGCTTCAGGTTGATTTTTCAGCTTGAAACATGTTTGTTCTCACTACGCTAAAATATTCAGCTATCTCATTCCAGTTTTCTATCGGTTTTACCCTTTTGAAGTCAGTTTTCGCAAGAATATGTGAGCAAAATGTGGTGTATTCTGCTTGAGACACGAAAGCGCCTTGTATTTCTGTCTGAAATCGGCCTCTATTCCTCTCTGAAAGCAAGAAAACTGAATTTGAGATAGTGAGTAGTAAAGCGAGAAAAACGCATTTTACCGGTGTTTCAGCCTCCGTAGAAAGGTGAAGCGGTAGGGTTAGCGCATCGGGAGAGGTATCAAATTGAAGGGAATTTTCAGGACTTTGACATATAAAAAATCTGTCGGGCACTTTTAAAGTAGAGCCGAATCACGGCTCGGTGAAAAATTGTCCAGGTGAAAAAATCATCAAGAAGGTGAGTGAAAAAATTGAAAAAAATCTTGACTGATTGGCCAACCGAACAGCTATCATTTGATATACATATGTTTGGTATCGATCATTTTTGAAGGTTCCAAAAGAGAGGTCCCATGAAAAGGTATTTGGAGTCATAACTACCTGGGAAGAGATCAAACATTTTTGAGAAACACATTTTCTCGAACAGGGTCAGGGGGCGCCTGATGTTTTCACCAGATTCTAAAAAAAGTCTGCAGAAAGGGGCGGAAAAAAGTGAATCCTTACACATATTCACTCATATACATATGTACTAATTAAGCTACTGTAAGAAACTTTCGCGTAAGAAAGCTTGATCGAACGTCATTCTCCGAAACTGGAATGTTTAGAGTAGCTATTTTTGCAACTACCACCAGAGGCTTTTGAAGTTTGCTCGCCATATTCCCATCATCAGACTCGTAACCAACACCCATCCACCATCTCGCGCAATCTACACTCCCGGAACTTGGAGTCTCAGTCCATGCGAGCGGAATGTGAGCAACCAGGAATACAGCACCCGTTCAATAAACGGGCTCTGAACTATCGAAAACTGTTTGTATTGTGTATAGCTCATATGGTATATAGACCTCTTTTTTGGATACTTCAAGAATGATCGATTCCAAACATATGTATATCAATTGATGATTTTGTCACCTGGACAATTTTTCACCGAGCCGTGATTTGGCTCTACTCCAAAAGTGCCCGACAGTTTTTTGTATGTCAAAGTCCTGAAAATTCCCTTCAATTTGATACCTCCCCCGATGCGCTAACCCTACCGCTTCACCTTTCAACGGAGGCTGAAACATCGGTAAACTGCGTTTTTCTCGCTTTACTCACTATCCCAAATTCAGTTTTCTTGCTTTCAGAGAGGAATAGAACACGTTTTCAGATAGAAATACAAGGCGCTTTCGTGTCTCAAGCAGAATACACCACATTTTTCTCACAGATTCTTGCGAAAACTGACTTTAAAAGGGTAAAACCGATAGAAAACTGGAATGAGATAGCTGACAAGGGAAGTTCGCGACCACACTTGAGAATTATGAACAGTGACCTATCCCACGTGAGAGAGCGTGTGCGGTTCAGTATGGAACCACTCTCCAAATGTGCTGAGTAGATCATTTTGGGGGGTTTTGAGTGCACCCCAAAATGCAATGCATTTTGGCTTGTCCCCCTGTGTTGAAGCTCTTGAAAAGAATCGAAGTCTGTACTTTTTTGCTCTTGCGCAAAGAGGTCTCTTCTCTTCATCTTCCAACATCGAAAGTGGCGCAGTCGGTAATAGGGTGGTTGCAATAGAAGTAGGTCCCGTGTTCGAATCCTCGCTTTTTTAAAACTTTTGCAATTTTTATTTGAAGACTATCAGAGATGACAACAAGTTTCATAAAAAGGAGAATCCACGAATACATTCCGATTGAAAAATAACAGAAGCGACAAATCATTAGCGAGTTACAAAACGATGGCAATGTGCGCTGGCAAACCTCGAAGAAAAGTTTGTGGCTCTGTTCCATGCTCTAGATTTGGAGCCAAAAACACTCATGAGCCCAGGTGATCTCTAAAAATCCAGGGCCATCAGAAGACCGAACTATGGTGGATCGAAAATTCGCGAACTCCAACGTGCACAATTTCCAGATGATAGTTCAGGTGGTTGATACGAAGTATTTCCCGAAATATTCAAAAAAAGTCAGCAAATCAAAATTGCAAAAAAGTTTTCAAAAAGTGAGGATTCGAACACGGGACCTACTTTTGCTGCAACCACCCTCTTACCTACTGCGCCACTTTTGATGTTGGAAGATGAAGAGAAGAGACTTCTTTGCGCAAGAGCAAAAAAGTACAGATTTCGATTCTTTTCAAGAACTTCAACACAGGGGGACAAGCCAAAATGCCTTGCATTTATGGGCGCTCAAAACCCCCAAAAATGATCTACTCAGCACTCTTGGAGAGTGGTTCCCTATTAAACCGCACACGGTCTTTCACATGGGATAGGTCACTGTTCATAATTCTAAAGCGTGGTCGCGAACTTCCCTTGTGAATAGTTTAGCATAGTGAGAACAAACATGTTTCAAGCTGAAAAATCACCCTGAAGCGGTAGGTTTATGACTTTGTGAAAAAAAAGCCATTCGATGCAGAAAAAAAGCTCTACAACATACATATCAAAAATCCATCGTGCACTTTTTCGATAGAAGGGAGTTATCAAACAAAAAAGTTGGAAAAATTAATTAGACAGGTAACGGTAGCACCAGAAAATTAAATGAATAGCCCGATAATATCTCCCAATCGAGAGCTTTCGTTTGATATCTCACTTGTTGCTGGAAGTTGATCCGGACTTGAGGTATAATCAATTGGTGCAGAGGTGAAAACCCATCATAACACCTGTGGGAGATGGAAAAAAGTTTTAAAAAGTAGAGAGAACGCTCTTTCGATGAGTAACACAACACTGATGTCATTTTGGGGCGATTTTATTTTTGACTCTGCAAGGGTGTAGTGAATCCTTACACATTCTCACTCATATACTTCTCCTCTCTTGAATGTTTGTTTTGTGCTGGAGCAGAAGAAAGAGTTGACGTCAGCCCAGTGATACATACTTCCATAATAACTCACTCCAAAAACAAATGGTACATCTTTCAAAACTGCCGTCCGAAATTTTCGAACAGAGAATCACTGGCCGTCAAACTTCACAGAATAAAAATTTCAGATTTGATCTCTTCGACAGGATTGACTCATCCAACTACGCAATGCTACTAATCCCGAGCCGCCCAGTAAGTTGGCTGTGGTCTGATTTGAGTGATAATGATTGTCTATTCTCCGTGACGGTGCTACGGTAGCATTACAAGCTGTTAGATCTAGAGTCTCGACAATTTTTTAAGTTTTCTGAGAAGTAGAGTGAAAGCTTGCATTACCGTGAGTCTGATGAAGCAATATGTTATTGCAGACTCGTCGATTATTACCATGCGTCGTCTACAGTGGAGTTCAATCGATCGCCCCTCCCCACTCGCTGCCCTCATCAATCGGTTAGCACAACTTTCCCCAATTTACGAAACGGTTCGTAACATACCGAGTCGCCTGCTTTCGATTCTCACCCTTCTTCTACGGTGATTGTACTTCTGATGTTCATACTTCTGATGGCAGTACTACTCCTCTTCCGTTCATCAAATACTCTACCCGCCAGAAGCCTGGAAATAATCCACAATCATTTGAACTGTAATCATAGTCAGTCACTGAGAAAGAAAACTCGCGCTGAATTTGCAGAGCACGATTATAAAGGATTTCAAACTCATATTATCCGCAGTTTACCTCCTAGAACATTTCCGCAACACTTCCATCATCAGACGCACACTCCCTCTCTCAATCCCAATCCATCATCACGCGCGTTTCACACTTACCCCAATGATCTACTTGTTGACCACAATTTGCTGTTCCATGCAGTAAGTTTTCATTTTTTGTTGTTAGCTTTTTCAAATCAGCAAATATCTAAAAGCGTGATACATGACTTACAGCACTTGCTACACACCAACAAGCAAAACGCAAACGGAATGCACAACTCATCAAGCCCATCAAAGTTGCAGAACAACTGTCTATCACGAGCTGAACGTGAGAAACAATGAATACAGCACTCCTTCAATAATCCGGTTCTGAACTATCAAATAACGTGGAAGAATTTGCAACACTGGGATAGAGCAATCATACTGTAAGATGATACACACGATATTATGGAAAACTATCATATTGTCCAAAAGTCTGCAATGAGCTTGATTCACAGAATAATCTTGCTCGCTCTTTTTCACTCTGCTCCGCTCCACACACTTCTCAATGCGCAGAATATCTCTCACAATAACGTCAGTCACTCTACCTCATCCTCTCTTTCAACAAAAAAGAACAGGCAAGCGCGGAGAAGCATCTAAAGTTGATCAGCAAAAAGAAACAATCACTTCGACAGGCAAG
>CAVOJK010000529.1:0-16545 GCA_963695495.1 Hololepta plana
GCAACTGAAAGCTACTGTAATGTTTACCGAAAGATTCAGCAAAATTCAACCAAGCTCGCTCTCCATCACTCATGTTTCACTAAATCACAAAAGAGATGAAAATGTACTGTTATAAGTTTATCCATATACTTAAATAATTTCCAGCGAAATGCAAAAATACTCTAGAATAAATATTTTTCAATGATAGGCCATGAATCTATTGTGTTTTGGTTTTTTACCCACAACTCTTACCAAACTCAACGAATCAATCTGAAACTTTGCATTATTATTTTCCACACTATTCTACATATTTTGATAAGAAAAAAGCAATGTTCAACTTTGTTTGAAAGCCCCTAGAAAGGGCAGTTCGTTTTCGATGTGTTTCAGGAGGATACTGTATGAGTTTTAACGGTGGGGTAAAACGCAACCTCGGAAAAGGGGCGGTGCTTGGGGTTCGGGGTACGGGGTAAAATGCGAATCGCCCTAGGAAGTTGGGCAGCCTTACAATTGACCGCGAACTTCATCGTCAAGGTCGTTGTGTATACCTGGGCGACCAATGCGAGGGTGGAAAAACTTATACCATACTTTTCATGCTTACAATTCTACAAAAAACTATTATTATCTTACTAGATTTCGATAACAAAGACTTTTCCAGCGAAGTTTGCCTGCAAGAGTTTTCGATTCAGAAGTATGATCATATTCTCACTGAAAATTTCATTTCGAAGAAAACCTTGATCTTTGGTTTGCTCCGGCAAAGTAGCCAAGCCTGAGAAGAAACGAGGAGCAGTAGATATTGGCTCGATAACAATAATATCATCGTCGTCATCTGTTAATTGAGATTTTTCATCAGTGAATAACTATTCAAGTCGCAGCTAGATTACTGTAAGGCGAGAGAGTGCGGAACATGAGAGACGCAGAAGCTTGAAGGCCATGTCCGTGCTATGTGCCAATCAGGCCATGTCTGTGTCTCTCGTTTCCCCCCACTCTCTCGTTCACAGTGATCTGGCAACAACCTGAGCAGTTTTACACTATTCAGGATGTAGTCAGAGAAATTTGAATTCGATCATTGAATTGACTACAAATTTGCGCAATATCTGAAACGTTTTTTTGTAGAGCAATGCACAAACTCGTTTCAGATTTATGGAAAAAGGAAGATGAATAGAAGTAGTGTAGAGGGGGCGCAAAGTGGACGGAAGTCAGAATTTGCGCCAAGGGTACTTTTACTAGATAACTTTTTCATCGGAATCTAAAAATTTCCACTGCCGGTGATCATCGGTAAAGCCAGCTGCAATGAGGCAAGCTAATGGTATGTAGTTTTCACTGACCTTTCGAAGTACACCGCGTACATTTAGAAGTATGGCTGTGTCGCGTCACAGCTGTCCGCTCCTTTCGTTGTTTCTTACTCAAAGTCAGCAATCTTCGTTTGTTCTTTCCAGAAAGCGTTCTGAGCTGCTGAAAAAGATACTCAATCTATGATATTGGCACTTCGGTACTGTTGAGTTACTCAGTTCTCCTCCAAACTAATGTTAGGCGAGCGAGAATGGAGATCACTGGAGACGCAGGAACGTAACGGGGATTCCATTGATATATTTGTCTCTCAAGTTCCGCACTCTCACGCCTTACAGCGATCTGGTATAGTAACTTGAGTAGTTTCCACTGCGTAGCAGCACAGTTTTTGTTTCTGCTAGCATCTACCGTAGTCGGCAATTAGGATTTTGTTTACTTCCACGGACATTTTTTCTGTGTGACGTACATCTTTCTCTCTTCTCTCTCTAAAGAAGAAAGCGAACTGTCGATGAATTAATTCTAAGAAAAATTTCTTTGAAGGCATCTTGAGGACACTGTCCTCAATTTAATCTTCGAAGACAAATCAAGGATGTCTTTAAAGACAGAGAGTTTCCCGAGAACGTCTTCACGAGGTCAAAATTTTCCTTGTAAAACCAAAACTGACACAGCTAGTCAATTTGCTAATCTTGCGCGATTTGACCTTGCCCATGGCTAGTAGAGTCAGTCGCTTTTATTGCCTGGGAAGAAGCCTACTTTTGATTAACTGAAAACCTTATCATATTGATTTTCCTGAAAAGCATGTCGAAACGAGAAAGAACTATCGAAATGCGAAGATTTCGTGAAACGAAGCTTAGGAACCCGCGCCAGCCGAAATGATGTGATGCTATAAAAGTGTATGGCGTCTCTTTTTTAATACTTGTGACCCTCAGACTCTATGTACGTTCCCTCCAGGGGTTGTAGCAATGATCGAAATAGCGTCCTTGTTGACCTCCACCTTTCCTCTCCTGGAAAGACATCAGTCAGACAGTTGGAGGGTTCAGGAGGCCTGAATCAGGACCAATTGTACGAGACATCGTGAAAATAGTCACAATCTACGATGCTCTTCACTTGGTTAAAAATTCCAAATTATGAGTCCCCTGTAGATACTGTAACGTCTGTGAGAATCTCCAAAGGAAACCCGCAAACGCGTTCCTGAGAGCGTTCCTGAGAGGAGACTGGGCCCGTCTGAACATGGCGACGGCTGGTGTGAAGTGTTCGCGTTCCACGTTCCTCTTCTCTTGTCCGTTCACTACCCCTCTCTCTTCTCCTACCGGAAGCAGGCTATACTCTTTTTCTCTCGCGCGAGAAGATCTTGCAAATATGGTGGGACCCAACTATGAGTGAGACGCACATTTTTGTGCTGCTGTCGATGAGAGCAAGGTGATGAGCACCTCTGAAACGGGGCTTAGGAAACTCGTGTCCAGCCCCCCTTAAGGGAGGAAAACGGGAATGTTCAAAAATACGTAGCCAACACTATCTGTACATCTAATCTTTTATGAATTCCGGTATGTTTTATTGTACGAACAGTGTTATTACAAATAACTGAACAACCCCTCGCCCTCGAGTGAGCGAAACAACCAAAGCGGCTAGACAACTCAGATCTCGCCCATGGCTGCTGTCGATCGATTACTGTAGTCTAGATTACTGTATCCTAGATTTTTGTAGCCAGAATTACTACTGTAGCCCGGTTACCGTAGCCTAGGTTACTGTAGCCAGGGCCGTTTTAGTTAAACGTCGTGACCATTATCCGTACCCTAAGATCCCCCGTAACCCATTGAAATCAAGGCCTACGGTTAAGGATAGCTGAGAATAACTAAATATGGGCGACAGAAAGAGCCAACGCGGAGGATTCTTTCATTCGATGCTTTTCGCTGTTCCTTCATCCCACAAAAGTCAGCACAGAAACTATTTTCCAGCGACAACTTTTGCGAAGATAACAATTATCAGATACGTCAACAGATGCCCGAGTAGAGGTAACTGAGTTCATTGACAGTTCTCAATAAGCGTCTTCATGAAAGGCGAAACTTCATTGGGAGATTTTTTCGTCAACAATCAGAACTTTTGACAAAAAAAGTGGAAAACACATGAAAAACAGATTGAAACAGCGGATGATGCTCGAGATTGTTTTTCTCGTAATCAGAAGTGAGTAAAAAACGAAGAAAGGAGTGAAAGACATCGACAGCTTGGTAACCGTGAAAACTGGCTGTAGAAAAGTCAGAGTCGCCGATTCTGAAAAGTGAAATTTGAGAAGATCGAGAACTGCATCCCGTATATATTTTCACATAACTCATCTCGAACAGTCGTAATTTTCAAAAAAAAAAAGAAGAAAAGTTACTGTAGGTCACAGCCTCTAATCTTTTGTTGGATTGTCCTTTTTTGCGAGGAGGGCGTAGATTATTCCGGTGAACTCGAGTCCACCGTCATACATTTTTATAAATCACGTTTACCTTGGAACGGACAGAAGCCCAACTACGCGCACCTGGCTATTTTTATTGAGAAACAACTGTTTTCTCTTATTTTTGCTCAATTTCCGTCTCAAAACGTGTTTTTGGTTGCTACTTTTGAAACTTTAGAGTATCGACCTTTCTGAAAGTGTGACCTACAGGATGATAAATACAGTGAACAACTACTCAGGTCGCTCTAGACAACTGTGAAGCGAAAGAGTAGACGAATTGAGACACGGAAAATCCATTCGCTGTTGCGCTCCTGCGTCTCTCGTTTCCCCCACTCTCTCTCTCCCTCTCTCTCTCTCTCTTTCTCTGCTTACAATAGTGTGACTGCGACGTGAGTAGTAAAACAACGACCGGACTGAAAATTGACACACCTTCAAGACAACTTCATGACTCGATCGAGTAGGGCGCACTTTGAGACTTCAGTGAGTGATTCGTACTCTTCCTTCTCGCTCTCTAGTGTCTTTATATCAGCGATCGTCTTGAATGACTTGAGGCAGGCATTCTGTAATTCAGCAAATTTTTGTTGTGCTTTTTTGTTGAAGCGTAACACTCGTGCTACTTTGAAGTTCAATTCAACGAGACAATGAAATTCAGCAATGAAAACACTGAGATTCAAGTTTTTACACGATAGCCATGGCTTTTTCTTGAGGATAACAAGTAGCTTCAACTTGAACGCTAATCACGAGCGCATTACTATCAGATTCAAAAAGATATGTTAGGGAAACTTGCTAACCTGGAGGGCGGCCAGAGCATAATTACCAGCGATATTGAGCTTTTTCGCAGTCGTGAAAGTTGTGTCCTCTATCAGAAACTTCTCCGCTGCATCGAACACATACTGAAATGATAGAAAATTGAATTAGAGAGGCTGTGTACTTCGTCGTCATGCAGAAGACGGTTTTTGAAAAAAACTCGCTTCCCATGTAGTGGCTTTATGTCACAGAAGCCGGCCTTACCGGTAATCCCCGGCAGAGAAATCTCTAGATTCCGGTGAACTTTACATTTTTCTACCGTTTAAAACTACTAAGGTCGGTGTCCGGCTACTGTAAGGCGAGAGGGTGAAGAAATCGAAAGACGCATAAGGCGAAAACAGTGAATGAAAGACTTCTGTGGCTCTTGATTTCCTCACTCTCTTGCCTGTCCCGACGTGAGTGATACAGAGTCACTTATCAAGACCGAAAAACTGCATATGAGTGAGAATGTGTAAGGATTTGCAATGGTCGGGACATGAGAAAAATTAATTTTTAAGTGTGAATGGGAAAAAGTTGCGCAATTGACTGGAGAGTCGAATGAGCTCTGTCTCGTGAGTAGAGACCGGCAAATCGCAATGCTATTTAGCTCCAAACACCAATCCTAGTGCATCGATAGAAAGTTCAGCAATGCGAACTGAAAAGGCATTGCGATATGCGGGAAGCATTGCGTTTTAGCCAAACCGCAATGTTGATGTAGAAAATTGCAACGATCAGACTCTGTTCCATGACGATTTTTTTCGTTCAAAAAGGTCATGAGATGAACAATATGATGGTCACAAACATATATCTCATGGTTTTTTCCCGAAATTTCTGCATCAAATGGGTGAAAAAATACACAACTTTTCATCAACATTGCGTTTTAGCCATATCGCAATGTCTTCCGCAAACAGCAATGCATTGCGTTTTGAGAAAAACTGCTTGACCATTTCGATACAGCAATGAAACGCAATGTTCTCGGCTTCCGTTCTCCCAAACAGCAATGCGCATTGCGGTTTGCCTGTCTCTACTCGTGAGCAGAAAACAAGATATTAGCGAGTTATAGCCGGAGGCAGTTTTCCATTTCATCTTTCATAACGTGCGAACCGCTGATAGGAAAATATTGAAAGTTTGCACATCGACTAATCTGATGACGATCTTCAACTTTGTAATTGGTGACAATTTTTCGAAAATTCGTTTTTCTATTGTTATAGGTGTTCTGAAAATTCAATCGAGTGGGAAGATATTTTGACATTCTGGGCGGGTTGAAATTTTCAGCACAGAATGTGAAGCAAGTTTTGCAGTTTTCGGTCATGCAGTTTTCGTGTGCAATATCGTTGCGCTAAGCCACGAAAAATCACCTTTTATAGTGACTTTTCCTCTGAAAATTCAAAGTTCAGACTCCAAACAAAGTATTGTTGTCCTATTTCAGTTTGTGGGAATCCGAAACTGATTCATCGGTTCTTGTGGCGAGTCACTTTGACCTTTACTCGACGCACTGAGACAAAAATCCTATGTATGAAAAGTGAAACAAAAACAACAGGTCCATTTTCGGTTTTTTACAGTGCGAATGTTTTTGGTAGACTTGAAATGCGTCATTTCAAAGAAGAAAACACTCTGTGAGGTGATTTTTAGATGCTTAGCGCAACGATATCGAAGTTGAAAGTTTAGCTCTCATATGTGAAAAAATATGCTCTACCACTTGGAATAAAAATTTCAACCCGCCTGAGAAGTCTAGATATCTCATCACTCAATCCAATTTTTCAAACGCCAAAAAGAATTGGAAGATGATTTTATGGAAACATGTGACCAATTACAAAGTTGAAGATCGTGACCAGATTGATCTGTGTACGAGTTTTGAGTTATTTTCTTCCGTTCGTTTGAACGTTATCAAGGATCGAAGAAAAGACTGCCTCCGGCCATAACTTGCCGATAACCGATTTGCTGCACGCGAGACATACCTCATTCGACTCTCCAGTCGATTGCGCAACTTTTTCCCATTCACACTTCGAAATTAATTTTTCTCATGTCCCGACCCCCTCGAAAAACTTAAATCCTTACACATTCTCACTCATATGAGTGGGATCGCGTAAGAATTCAGTTTCGCGTGGCAGACCAAAATTTTTTATGCCGTTTTTTGTGTTCCATCTTGTAGAGCTGGTTGTCCTGAGCAAAAAATGGATGGGCTGTATATGGCTCCGACCTATCCGTCGTGAGATAATTCGGTTACAGAAACAGGTGTTTTTCGTACTCATTGCGACGTATCTCAACAACCATTCAACTTTATAAGAAGTGTAGCATATCAAAATGATCGCACGGATGTGCTGCATTTCATGCCCTATTATTGCAAAAAGTTGCTGTGAAACTGGTCGCACGGCAGTCGATTGAATTTTTCAGCACCCATTAGAAGTGGCTTACGAATATGTGATATTTTGATATGTTGTGCAGCTTTTTTTTTCTGATTCGAATGACTATCGTTTGAAATGGGGTTCCTATTCCAAATATTCGACTTTTTCGACGTCAAAGACAGAAAAATGTGACATTCTGAGTTCGAACCAGAACAGAAAAAACTGCTTCGGGGTCGAGTTTTTCGAACTGTTTCTGTACTACTCAACAAAGAGTACATAAAACAGCTTCAGAAGCGGTTTTCGCTTGGTTTGAGAAGTTTAAATCGGTTCTGGGCACGAGTTTTTTCTGAGCAGTGTTTGTACTACTCTCTGAAGAGTACGTATAACTTTCCCACGAACAATCACGGATGCGAAGTTTCAGCTCCATCTCATTTCAGAGTTGAAAAAGTCGAATATTTGGAATGGTAACCCCACGTGAAATGATAGTCATTCGAATCAGGAGAAAAAGCCGCACAACATATCAAAATATCACATATTCGTAAGCTACTTCTAATGGGTGCTGAAAAATTCAATCGACTGCCGTGCGACCATTTTTACAGCCAGCCTTTTCTGTACCGCTGCATAATCTCCAGCACATCTGTACGATCTTTTTGACATACTTGACTTCCCATGGGGTTGAGAACGTGCTGAGATATGTTTGATTGAGTGCCAAAATCAACCGTTTTTGTGAACAGAATACCTCACGACCGAGAGGTCGGAGGCATATACCGCCCATTCATTTTTTGTTCAGCCCAACCAGCTCCACAAGGTAGAATTTTTTCGCTGCAAAAAACAGCGAAAAAAATTTGGTCTGCCACTTTTTTCGAAAAAAGCTAAATTCTTACGCGATCTCACTCATATACTGTCTCAAAGAAACTTTACTTTACTTACTTTACTTTACTTTATCGCCATCTGGAAGACACAATACAATACAATGTAACCAATGAGGATTTCTACGTAGGGTTGTTCGATGGTCACCGCCGCTTTTGCGTGCTGGTTTTTGTTTCTGTGGGTTGGATTTCTGGTTCGGAAGCATATTCGAATTTTAGAATCGGTTATCAATTCTGAACTTACTCCAATATCGAAACGATCTGCGAGGGCCAGCAAATACTCGACGCTTTCCGCTGAAAAGTGGATTGTTTCTGGCGCAAATGATTGCTGCACAAACGTGAATTTTAGTCAAAAATGTTGGTCACATTATGATCGAGTGGCTTCAAACTTGATTCTGAAAGACCGGGCTAAACAGAGAATGCTCAAACATTGTGGTTACGGTAAAACTGGATAAACTGACCAGTGATAGCCTTGTGAGATGGAAAGATGACGTATAGAAGCTCGAGGAACTCTTCTTTCTTGATATCATTCAACTTGATATCTCGCTGTCCTCGCTCCTGATTTAGATTGAATTTCCTATTTTTTTTTGCTAAAAATTAAATGGTCCCGACAGTTTTCGCGTGAGAATGACGACACTCCTCCTTGTCTGCGTGCGAGTTCACAACTCCTCTTTCTTTCCTTGTGCGATTTGTTTTCCGATTTTCTCAGCACTCAATTTCGATTTTTCATATGCTCTGAACTCACCACGAAATCACCGTAAAACATCTTTTGGAATACGGGCGAGTAGAGTGCGAGGTACTGCTTGGTAGCGTAGATCTTGCTGCCTTCGATGATGAGAGCGCCGTCCGTGTCGAGCTCTGGAGGCGCTTCGAAGTCGTAGACGGGCTTGAGACTGATGATAAAATTCGTAAAGGAGTGAAGTTCGCCGGAATCCACAGATTTCCTCTGCCGGGATTCGGGCTTGGGACTGATGTTAAAAGGGTAAAGGAGTGAAGTTCGCCGGAATCCACAGATTTCCTCTGCCGGGATTCGGGCTTGGAACTGATAAACAAACTTCTCCTCTACCATAACATGAATCATATTAGCATATAGGCATTACCCAGCTTGCCTCAGACTACTGTAATGCTAGAGAGTGAGGAACAGATACATACCCATTTTATCACCTAACAGATACATTCACTGGTCCGATTTCTGTATCTTTGAATTTTCTTAGTCTCGCTCTCTCTCTCTCTCCAAAGTAACCTGAGTAATTTCACACTGTTCCACAGCCAGTGTTCAACTACCAGCCACAAAACTTCTGCAACTTTTGAGCATAGATGAGGGTAGTGACTATGGTGGCGAAAACCGATACCGATAATCGGTTTTCGGTTCCTGGAAATTAGCCGACAAGCGTTCAAAATCAAAAGTAAGGCAAACAAAAGCTGCTCTGGCCGCTACAGTGACCGTAAACAAAGCAAAAACCTCCAGTCTGTTTTTAGATCGAGATGAGTGAGCCGATTATCGGTCAAAACCGATTATCGGTTATCGGTTTTCGCCACCCTACTAGTGATCATTCTCTTTTTTTTTCAGAAACTCACTGAAATCCTCGAGCGCTTGTAATGGTAAAAACAACTTCTACGGTGAGCTTATCATCTTTGACCAATCCCTGCAAAAAAAATAAAAATAATTGATCAAAACGCATCTGGTAGCGAAAAATTAGATAAAATTAATTCTCCAAAGGAAAAAATCAAACTAACTCGCTTATCCGAAAACAGTTCTTCGTGAGTGATGAAGCCAGGGAGGCCCCACCCACCGATGTGGCCAGGTGCTCGAAACTCTCTGCTCAGCTGAAACATTTTCATTTTTTTTACTTATCGACCATACATGGGCAACTGTCGTTCCTGGTTCTTCGAAAGGGGTCCTGACATAGCCTCTTCATGGCCAAAAATGGGTCATGACAGGTCATATTTCAGTCGAAAAGGGGTCCTGACAAGCGAAAATCGGGAAGCAAAAAAAGATGGTGACGTTCCTGGAACGATCGTGCCCATGTATGTTATCGATCAACTGGAGAAATATGCGTCAGACAGTATCAAAGTTGGTTACGATAATATACAGTTGTTGGTTTACCGTCACCTGGTGAACTCGGTTTTTTGTGACCAACTTATTTGAACGCGATGATCTCTATACAATTTCGAGCAACCTTTGATTGGCTCTTTTTCATGACGAAAACAGAAACCAATTTTGCAGTTTTTTCTATATTTGAAAGTGTATCGGGTCGATACTCCACACACTCTGAGGCAACAATTTACCATAACCCCAGAATAAATATTTCGTGATGGAAAAACCTTAGAGTGCACATCTTGTTTGACATCTGTAGTGGAGACCAATCTGAAAGAAAGAATTTCATAAACGAGGAATTGTGAGAGGCAATTTATTGGACATGGGTGTAGAAAGTAAAGGGTAAAATGCACCGTAATCTAGAGTATAGTCGACCGAGAGCCGTATGTCCGACAGAGTCCGAATGAGACAGGCTACCAGGCCGTTTCATGTCTCATTCTCTGTGTTACTCATTGCAAAAACTGGTCTTTTATCGGCCGTTCTTGTGCCTCAACTGTAGCCGGACGGACTTACGGCTCTCGGTCGACTATATTCCTCTGACGGGATCCACTGGTATGGTATTACGGCGATATACAGTTATCCGTGGACGGTCATTATATGTGAAGAGAATTGGCGCCTTTCGGTCTACGGCTAATGACCGTCCACGGATAACTGAATATCGCCGGTATTACTGGGGGCCGAATCATCTTTTCGCGCCAAAGCTATACAACCGATATTTTCTTTAAAAGTGTGCTACATCCAACAGCATATTTGATGAAATTTTCCAAAATCTGGTCAGATTATCTGAAAAGTATGGAGACTGATCTCACATGGTCTTGATGGGTATAGAAGATTTTTTTCCTCTTCTGAAGTTACGCTGCATAGTTTAGGCGCGAAAAGATGATTTTGCCCTTACTATAGTCGACCGAGAGCTGTATGTCCGACAGAGTCCGCATGAGACAAGCTACCAGGCCGTGTCTTGTCTCATTCCCGTATTGCTCAATTCAAACATTGGTTTTTTTCTCGCCGTTCTGGTGTCTCAAATGTAGCCGGACGGACTTACGGCTCTCGGGCGACTACACCCCGTGTCAAAAGTATATCGCCACCCATTTTTTCAGGTTTTCAGAACACCTTGATAGCAAATCAGGTGTAAACTTATAGAACTATTTTCTGACCCAATTGAACCACTCATGGAGAGTACGGTATCGATTGATTTTGTTTCAACATGTTTTCGCGCAATTTTCGTTTTCTTGGTGTGTCAAAAGTATATCGCCACTTACAAACACCTGTTTTCGTCAATGTTTTTGCATGTTTCAGGTAAAATGCCGCGTGGAAAGGTGCTCAGCGTGTCAGAACGAGCAGTTATCAGTGCTTTACACGACAATGGAATGTCTGGTAGAGAAATTGGACGCCAAGTTGGACGCACACACGACGTCGTGCTGGCCCGTTTGTCCAAAAATTACCACGAATGGTCCAAACGTGATCCACAACAACATACTTGAAGCAGAACATGGGAATCCACACCTTTTTTCTGAAAAACCGAAAGAAGGGGGTGGCGATATACTTTTGACACGGGGTGTATAATAAGGCGACGACTTCTGTGGCATAAACGGTGTCCAACTCCGGCTTGGCTTCGCCCTTTTTCGGACAAATCCTATCAGCCAATTTCTGGCCTCGAAAGGATAGATGGTTTGGTTGACCAAGGGTGTGCCATGAACATAATCTCTAAGAGGGGCAGAGGACATAAATCAAATTCACTCTTTCAGCAAACGTGAGAGATTATTTTAGTATTGTTATATAAAGATAGTAAGCGATAGATTGATCAACCATGTTGAACAAAGGAAAGGTGGAAACCGGTTTAGAGAGAGAGAAAAGTGAAGTGCGCCGAATAGAAAAACGTTGGCTCACCTTAGTTGAATGTCAATAGAGCAGAGCCACAGTCTGCTGGGGTTCTCTTCATTGCAGTGAATGTATAAGCCGAAACACTTTTCATTGTCCGTTCGTTCCGAGGTCTCGATTGTATAGGCCAAATACCTGAATACTCGCGTGATGCTCTGACTGTGAAAAGTGCTATAGTCGACCGAGAGCCGTTTGTCCGACAGAGTCCGCATGAAACAAGCTACCAGGCCGTTTCACGTCTCATTCTTCGTGTTACTCACAATGCAATGTCAATGCAAAAACGATCTTTTCTTGGCCGTTCTTCTGTCTCAACTGTAGCGGGACGGACTGACGGACCTTACAGTCACTTCTCATCAATAGCAAAACTTTCGCTCCAGGAAGTCTCTAGAAATCTACTCTAGCTCACTTCAAAATTCGGTACGGAGTAACCATCTCTTCAAAATTTTGGAGTTCAAGATATTTCGAAAATTTTACTGGAGCTGGGGTTAAAAGTTGGATCCCGTTGAACTTTTTTACTGTTTAGACTCTGCTTCTCTGCGGTCACTTTTTTGGAATTCTTCTCACACGCGACCGCGCCGCTTTGACCCAGCTCTGACGTTCCTCTCAGCTCCCGACTATATCTTTCGGGAAAAAAATTGGGAAGTTACAGTTTTCAATATTTAGACAAAATAAACTCTGTAGGTCTCCCAGTTCATTACCCGCCCATGTAGGTTTTATTTTGTCCTAAATTTGATAAGTGTAGCTTCTCAAAAATCACCACTCGCAGCCGCCGATGGTAGTCGTAGGCGAATTATTTCGATCAGCAGTAGAGAGCTTCTCTATCTCCCAGCGCAATTTACCTGCAGAACAAGGCTTCACACGGCAATCTCATGCTGACAACCGAATTCTAGAATTCTAGAAAACAATCTTATTTATTTCTGTATTCTATTCTATTCTTTATCACCATTTCAAAAAAAACCGAAATGCGATTGATAGTGCTCTCAACACCTCCATCGATCACCTTCAAAATTCTTCGTAGCTGGCAGTGTGGCAGTTGATCTTGGAGCTGGTAGCGCTGTGGAAGCTACGGTAGGCGCAACTGAAAGCTGGCTATATTCAGTTATCCGTACGGCACCATTATCTGTACGTCTAAAACCCATTGGATTACGGTAGTTTCAACGTACGGATAATGGTACCGTACGGATAACTGAATATAGCCCTGAAAGCTATCGTTACGTTGACCGAACGAATCGAACAAATTCAACCAAACTCGTTCTCCGATTATCACATCCATCTTGATCTTCTAAAAGTGATAAAACGAACTATTTTAAATTTTAAGATTGAAATCGATATTTTCAATGTTTTTTCACCTTCTCCAACTTCAGTGGCTAGCGACTCCGTCGAGGCCTCTGACGGACTCTTTGGGCGATGCTTGATCGCATTTATAGTTATTCTCCTACGCGTGCGTAGACCCCTCATGAGATCTATACCTGCAAAACAGTACTACTGTAGATGAAGGAGAGAAAGCAGAGCCACGTCCTTGGCCACCGCAACCGATATAGAGTGCGGACAATTCGAATAACCGAAAACTGGATATCAAAAACGAAAATTCTTGCTGTATAAAATGAAACTCAAAGACTCGGTGTGCATTATTCTCGTGAAGCTCTCTAAATGTAGCTGGATCCCATTCCATACCCTGCCTGGATCCAACGTTTACTGATCAGATATTTCAAGTGGCTCTATATAAAAACTAAGAAACAAGTTTGAAATGGTTGCTCCTCTATTATGAACTATTACCGAGACTATAGTCGGCGATGAGCCGTATGTCCAATTGCAGTCCACTTGAGACTGCGAAACGGCCGATTCTCATAATGAGAAACCGAATCCCACAAGGAGAGCAGGAGGAAGGAAGACCGATTTTCAATTGAGATCAAGAGGGATGGGTTTCATATTGAAAACAGCTAGAGCGTAGACCGATTTTCAGGCTGAAAACAATAGAAAATGAGACATGAATCGGCCGTTTCGGTTGTTCCGAGTGAACTGCATTTGGACATACGGCTCTCGATCGACTATAAACCTGGAGTAGAATGAGAACACATCCTTCGTTCTGAAAACAAAACGTCGGAACTAAGAATAAAAAGTGACATAAAAAGATTACGAGAAAGAAGAATGGATATGCTGGTCAGAAAGACGCACCAACCAAAAAGTGTGATACTCTCTTAAAGTGTATAGCGTCGTTTATCCATTCTGGTAACCCTCCGATTCTCTTGCCGTTCCTTCCCTCCAGGGGTTGTACCATTCATCAGAACAGGGTCATTGTTGACCCCCGCCTCCTGGAGAGGGTTATATTCAGAAGGTCGAAAGCCCTAAGGCTGGACGGTAACAGAGCTCGACAAAAGCGACGCGGTGAGTGCGTCGTGGTCAGGTGTTAGAACATCTCCAGAGAAGAGAGCTCAGAGAAGCAACGTCTAAACAGCGGGACAGTTCAACGGGTCGAACTTTTGGCGATATTCAGTTATCCGTGGACGGTCATTAGCCGTACACCAAAAAGCGCCAATTCTCTTCACATATAATGACCGTCCACGGATAAGTGTATATCGCCGAACTTTTACCCTCCGACAATACAGTCGATCAGCAAAAACGAATTTCCACAAATCTCTCAGACGTGCAGTAGAGTAACTAAATCGATTACGCTACAAAGATTGATGATACTCGTCTTTGCTCAATCTCAAAATATATTCTTATTCTTGAACCGAAAAATTAACGCAGAAGCAGAGCAATTGAAAACCACTGGTGCACAGATACGCGATTTGAACCGAGAAAAACATATAAACACTATCAAACCACCGAGAAAACATATAAACACTCTCAAAACAAAATGAAGATTTAAATGAATTAGGGAAGTTACATTGTTCAATTTTCGAACAAAATAAATTCTGTAGCTCAGCCAGTTGATTTCCCTGCGATAATGGATTTATTTTGTCCAAAAATTGATAAATGTAACTTTCCAATTCATACAAGTTTGAGAACTCTGTCTAGAAGTGCAGCTTTTGAAGCTTCATTGAGCTGTGCGTAATCTTTTGAACTCGCTTGCAGCACTTTACATCGTTGCCGTCTTGAACGTCTTGAGCAGGTAATCCTGAGTAAATGAATTTTAAGGAAAGAAACAGATTCAATCAATCGAGATGGTATGTCACATAAGCCGGCCCCGCCGGTGAACCTTTGCAGTGGAAATCTCTAGACTCCGGAGCACTTTACCCTTCACTCTAACTACATATTGGAATGTGCTTTCCTGTGCCCTGATGAATTCCCAGCTACAACTGAATGAAATAAATTAGTAATTATCATTTATCTACCGATTACGCGGCAACATGGACAAATATCGAAACCAGCAAAAATCACAATGCCCGCATGGGGAATCGGGCTCTCGTGTTCTGTTGTCTCAAAGTTTAGTTATTAATGAAGTCAAAATCAAAGTTTCAGTCCAAACATAAACAGCGTAACTTCGAAATGGAAAATTGGTGTTTTCCCCTGAGCAACGGTCGAATTTCAGTTCTACAGTCTCTTCGCATTCTCGTGGTAATTCGAAGTAGCCCATTGCTATTGCCTCTAGAAAAACTGATAATCCTCGGCTTATGAATAACCCTGCTTATGTTTGAACTGAACTATGATTTTGACTTCGTGATACCTGTGCGGAAGCGAGACAGTATTGCGCTGTCAGATTGAGCTTTTCGATGATGGTGAGCGTCGAAACTTCCTTCAGGAACTGCTCGGCAACTCCGAAGACGTACTGCAATTGATGATTCGTTTATCAGTTGTCTCTTCATTGAAAAAAAGGGCACCCAACTTTGCTACAAGTAACTAACAATAAATCAGGGCCTTGCACTGAGCGCGAGCCACAATATAGTCGACCGAGAGCCGTAAGTCCGTTTCGACTACAGCTGCTGAGACAGAAGAACGGCCGAGAAAAGACCGATTTTTGCATTGAGACACTCGGAGAATGAGAGATGAAACGGCCTGGTAACTTGTCTCATGCGGACTCTGTCGGACATACGGCTCTCGGTCGACTACATTGGCGAGCATTGAAAAAAAAGAATCAAAAGACAAGACGTGAATGAAAACAAGTAAGTTCATAGTCCATAGTATGAACTTCATATTGTCTAGAATGCTATGGAGAATGAAATCTGCCGAGCAATGATTTCTGATTTCTACCGTATGACTTGACTATGAATGAGCACAAACGCGACATTTACGTTGTATAGAGTCTGAGAGATAAATCTGATTTCTTAGACGATAGACCTATCTTTGCCCTTCACAAGTTATGTCCGCTTTCTCTTTTATCGACCGTTCTTCAATAAGTAATCTGAGAAAGCCTCTTGGTTACGGTAGCCTTTGAGAGTATTTGTAGATTGTTTTGTGTAAGATTTGTAGGTTATGTTCAGAAATCCGTAGCGACCAAAATCCGTAAGTCAAAATCCTGATGGTATACGGTAAAAAGTAACGTACGGATTTTGGTCGCTACGGATTTCTGAACATAACCGATTTTTACTGGTCTCATCAAACTCACTTTGACATCGAATCGATCGGCGAGCGCGAGCAAGAGCTTACAGTATCCGCTGGAAAATGTCTTTCCTGCTGATCGTTGATTTTCCTGCTCTTACAATCTCCAACATGTATGGTTGCTGATTGTGAGAGAAGAATGCGGAGTGCAGATTTTTCGAAATTTCGAAAAAATTTTCGAATTTTTTTCAATTTTCATCCACGGAACATGGAAAACCGATGATCTGGTGAACTTTTCATACAGGTTTTCGTGTTTTAACTTTTTTTTAGTGATTAGGGCAAGTAGTGACGAAGGATCTGTTGAGAAATTCGCAACAACCATAATCCGTG
>CAVOJK010000530.1:0-16578 GCA_963695495.1 Hololepta plana
GGATGAGCTGCAAGCCCGAGGCGCTGTTCTCATCTGATGAGGAGGCATTAGTCATCTCTGCTATTCTGTTACCGGACGCCGAAAATGCAAACATTTGATGAATCAGGAAACGTACCATCCTGGGAGGAGTCTTGGATTCGTGCGATAATCACGACATCTGGCGGAGGGGGCACGTGATCAGCCTGAGGGGGATGCATTTCCTATCTGTTGGAAGCGTACAAGTTCACAGATAGATAGGAAGGGAACGCATGAATTCGAAATTCTATTTGTGGATCGCAACTCACATGGCGCATGTAATCATTGACCTTGCCATGGCGACCTCCACCCCAAGTGAGAAGTCCCAGTCCTCCTTTGACAGCTGTAATTCAGAACACGGTAAATTGTCGGTTTGTGTTGTTTGTTTATGGGAAGTCCGATGACCGGGAAAGGAAAACCATCAAAAGAGTTGTGATCAAACTGACGTCGTTGTTCGTTGAGCTGTAGTCTGGCCTTCTTCTCATCGCGGGTCATCATCTGTGCAAGGAAATATACGAGGCGCGCCTCTCGCTCCTCCTCCGATTCTTCTGCAGCCGCCGAGTCCTCAAAAAGTATCGTACCAGACGAAAAAGTGAACGCACTCACTTGTGGATAATCATCCACATCGTCGCTCTCGTCGTCATCTCCATCACGAGCTCGGTAGATGATCTCGAATGGTGTAGCAGAACAAGGCGAGAGTGACGGGCGATGGTGGGATATGGCTGCAGGGAGGATGGCGTAATTGTCTCTCTCTTCTCTGTTTACCTAGCAGGTCGATGACCACGTCCACAATCACTTCTAGGGAGAAGCAACCACATTCTCTCTTCTCACTCAGTGCATCTCACGCAACTCATGGCTCTAGTCCTTCTAGCAGTTCTTCCAGCCATCGCATCAGGACTCGAACACGCAGGTATCACTACTGGTTTGTTGTATCTAACGGAGATGAGCAGCCGGTGTCAGGAATCCTCGGCGGAACATGCAAGACAGCGTCGGACTGTCTATCGGGGATGTCGTGCAACTTCCACATGTGCACGTGTCTGGTTGATCACGTCGCTGTGGGTACTCACTGCTATCCAAGTGAGTTGGCAGTCGGGGATGGGAGAGAATGAAGATGCTGGCAGAGTTGGAACCGGGCGAAGAGGACTGCCACTTCGATGCGCAGTGCTCAGCGACGTGGCCGCACGCATACTGCAGGAAGGGCGTCTGCAGCTGCCCCTCCGGCGACATGCTCCCTGTTCAGACACAGTCAGCTTCTTTTACGGTCTCTCCAGAAAATCATTTTTTACAGTTTACCCAAATCAGAGATGGGTTGATGAACTATAGCATACCTTCATTTGCCATTTGCATTACTGACCCCATTGATGTTCACAAGAAATGCTCTGGATAGTTCCTGATCTGGTCGTAGAATCAGCAGAGTTACTCTCTCTGCTGGTACTACGACCAGAGAACTCCCTTTCATCGCTGAAACCCGCTGAACGGAAAGCTTTCAAAAGTGTGGTTGTACAGTGAAGGTCGCGTGTGCGTGTGGGCGGTGCACCAGGAGCCCGGCTGCCCACTCCCCTCCATCGCGCCGCCGGGCTGCCCCTCTGTCAACGTCGCACTCATGATCCAGCATGATAACGAGACCAAGCCTTCATTTGCCATTTGCAGTCCTGGAGGGTGAGTTGAGCTGCTTCAAGTTGACGAGAGGAGTAGTTTCTGGAAGAAAAGTGGATTGATCAAGTCCTCGCATCCGACATCGATCGGATGTCCTGCATGCTCCAGAGCGATTTGCGTGTGCGACACTCAACGAAGAAGGACTGGCTGTTGATATGTCCAGTCAGTCTATCTCGTCATGAATGTAGATTGATCAAAGAAAGGGGTGATCGATAACCAATCAGAGCACTACGACTGCATCGACAACACGGATTACTGGATCGGACAAGGACGTCGGGACGGCCGTCGGATGGGCGTCTGCTGCCCCAATCGACACACGACATGCTCCAGACCCAAGCGAGGCGTTGCGAAAGAGAAGAATGCTACGACGTCAGAAGAGAGATGGTTGGTTGCAGAGAGGGAGAGGCTCCTTGCTTGTGTTCTCATCTTCGTCTGCAGGTGGCACAATCCGTCGACGCACGAGTGCGAGCCGTTCGCCTTCGACACGATGTGCAACGAGCAACTTTCACCCAACAACTTTGAGACCCGAACTCATTGCGAACACTACTGTAAAGTTCCCTTGCCATAAATGAAAACGTTTTCCGCTATCGCACAATACTTCCAAGAGCGTGCGCTTCATTACATTGTGAAATACGCACTCTTGCTTGTTTACGAAATGGCGGAACTGACCGAGGAAGCAGTCGCGCTGTTCGGGAGAATCAGACCGGAGTCGATGTAAGGCTGAGTGCCCGTCGTGGACGAGCGAGCAATCCGCGATGAGAGTTGATCGACGTGCGTGGGGACGACAAGACAAGTGCGGGCGGGATGGGCAACCGTGCAACTGAAACCTTTTCTTTCAGGCGTCATCGTGGTGATCAGTAATTGATCGATCCATGAAAATACACTAACCGCATAGAGCAGCGTATCAGAAGTGGGGCACGCAAGAGTGAGATTGGTACCAGACACGACGACCATCCGTGCTTTTTGTCCGAGACGAGGCTGCTTTCTGCGGGTGACGAATTGTCTCGACCACGCAAGATAGAGAACTCACGATGTAGAGGGAAGAATGTGGAGGAATGATTGTGAAGTCTTCTTGTGGGGTGAATCGAGAATGCGTGAGTGTCCAAGTGCGAGGATAGCGAACAGGATGCAGAGCAGCGTTCCCACTCTGCAGTTCCGCATCTGCAGTCATTGATTACCTCTACCTTCATCAAGCGACCAGTCAATGAGTGAACGTTATCGGGAGTAAGAAAGAGACGGCGTTAGCTTCTTCTTTTCATACTCATTCGAATCGTTCGAGGCCTGGGTGAAATGTGATAAGGGCCTGCATGACGAATGATGAAGAATGCTGCCGAGGTTGATAAGGCGCTCACACTCTCGTGGATACGCCAAATCACGATGGGCGAGGCGCGAATCGAAGAGAGACATTTCGCTCGACAGAGAGAAATGTACAGAGAGACAACAAGGGTGGAGGGCCAAATTATGATAAGAATGCGACTCATGCAGAATACTCCATGCGATCCGCTTATCATAACAAGAATACAAGGCCATAAAGGTGATAATTAGCGTGTTTTTGGCTACGTGTGAAGCCATGTGTCAATCACTTGGAGGTGATCAGAGAAGTCGAACTCATTGTGGTGATAAGAGAGGAAGGAGCAGCACGTAGACGGGAGGACTGTCGACCTCCCTTATCCTGCTTCCTTCTTCCCTCCCCTTCCTCCCCCATGCCTCCTCCCTCCACCTCATACATATCGCCGCTCTTCAAATACCACACACAAGGAATGTTTACGATCAAATGTGACATCAAGCAAGTGATACGCATTGATTGCTGTCTACTGCAAAAATAATAATAACAACACATGTCACGCTTTATCTGACGATGTGATCACATATATCTTACGATATCCGCCCGACTCTATCACAGCTAATCAAAGATCACTAGAATATGAATGTTCTCGGTCGAAGGCGTTCCCAATCGCCCATCCAGCGTCCCTTCGATGGCAGATTCTGCGCCATGTAGCGTCGGCTGTGTCGCTTCCAGCCGGCCTCCGACGAGTCTACTGCTGAAGGGCTCATCTCTGTCTCTTCATGTTGAAAAAAGTGTGAACAAACTGTTATGAAACAGAAATGACGAAACTCACAATCTGGGCTTCTGTAGGACGGGAATTGATTCGGCAGGAAAGCAGAGACTTGCGATGGAGTTTCCTCTTCCATCCATGCCTCGCTCGCCTCTGGAGAAAGACCATCTCATCTTACTTCTCCCGCAGACGAGGAGCGGTACATGCGTCAGTCCGACAGTAGAAAGGCCCATTTTCAAATAAACCAAAGTAAGATGCGTGTAGGCCTAGTAGTCCCCATCCGATCCCCGTACTACGATATCAACGCTCACCTGGTAGCAGAGCAGCGAGAATGAGCTGGGCGCAGATTGCAGAGAACAGAAGACGCGCCATCCGGAGTCTGCAGAGTGAGTTAGATGCATTCAGCGAACGCCACGAGTCACGCGATGCAGAACGGGTGAAGAATCATACGGGAGACACGCAGCGAACGAGCGACGATGACAAAGCATTTGACACCCTCGTAGTCACATTACCCAGTCTGGTATTGTTGGCGTGAGACTCCATGCACAGACTCTCGCATCTGTGTCAGTCCTCCAGTGTGGGAGGGGATGCCGCGAACTCACTCTCCACAACTCTCATCTCTCGCCTCGGGAACTCAAAAAACGACAGTATTTTCAGCACGGAATGAAGTGTGGGCACTTGAGGAGAAGACGTCATGGATAGACTTTTGAGCGTGATGGTCACACCTCTGCGCCCTGCGTGCATCCACCTTGTTCCTTGTTGCAGATTTATCGGCGAACCGCAGCCTCCGATGATGTGTGATATTGGTTTCCGTGACTCGTTCTGTACTCTCCTCGGAAACTTTCACACGAATACTCGAGCCTCCATTTGTAAACAGGATACATCATAGAAAAGTGTAATGTGATCTGATAACTTTTATTCAAGAGTGAAATGCATTTGTTCATAAACCATGTAATGTCAAAAGAGCACTCAGGGTGATAGACAGGGTTGATGGCAAACTTTGCCACACAGTTTGCAGCGATGAGAAATGGTCATTTGTTTCCTTCTCGTTGGTCATCTCCAGACTCACGGACTTGTTGAACGATTGACTTGGTCTCTGAAAAGGGATCTAGTACAACAAGTAGTCATACATATCTCTATGGGAAACTCACTGGATGTGCGATCTTCCGTTGAAAGTACCGACAGTGATAGATTTTAGCGAATGAACGAGCAATAAAGTCGTCGTTGAGCAGGATTAAGTCCCATACGATAGCGTAGCTGACCATTCCAAGCCATTCAGAGAATACCTCAGACTCGACCACTCACAACGACACGAGCAGGTTGAAAGATGCAATGCAAATATGACGCACAACGTTCCACTCAGGCGGCAGATACAGGTAAGAGCCTGAAAAAGAACACCATGGCTTGGACCGTCAGAACTGGAGTAGTCAACACGAGAACTAACCAAACAAGACAAGACCACCCACATTCAGAGGAATAGTCCATAACACCATCCGCATTACCATCTGGGAAACGGCGCGTCATACCATGAAGCACATAACCATTAGTTTCCAAATACCTTCATCACCCGCAGATTCTCCCGTAGCTGATAGAGAGTGGAGACGCTGTATGAACTCTGCGTCGAAGTCAGCTTCAATCTACTTCGAGCTTCTGCATTTTTCTTCAGCGTGAGAAAGAAAACCTGGAAAACTTTTTTTATTGTGTCACTTGCAGAGGAAAAATCACCATACCAGAACACACGGCAAGCAGATCGTTCCATTGAGAATGAAAGCTGTTTGCATCTCAATCACCTCTGTAGAAGCAGATTGATTCTTCGAACTCCCACGACGGAAAGTGTGAACGAACTGAATAAATTAAGAGACGCCGAAGCCACCAAGAAGAGAAAAACAACACAATATACACTGAGGATAGCGGTCGTGAACTTGCGCGACTCTTTTTCATATCTGGAATGGTCACAAACTCGGACTCGGCGAGAGTATCGCTCACTGATCAATCCAGACGTTGGCGATCAGTCTCTCGAACGCCACCATTCCAAATCTGCCGAGAACCAAAATAAATTCAGGAAAAAGCTATGAGCTCACAATGTCAGCCCAATCCCATACTCAATCTCTCGTAAAATGTTGCACACGATCATGAAGATGTCCAAGTCTCAAAGCATTTCTTCGCAGAGCTTTTTCAACATGGGAAATGACGAACCTTCTGGAACCGTGTCAGCTATCTCATAGCTCGACAGTATGAAACGCGCGCATGTTCCAGTGAATGTGCACACCATGACCACGGCAGCAATCAGTCGAAAATTGATGTGGTATGACTTCGTTCGGAGCAGAGCGAAGAGGACGAGTGGCTCGAGGAGGAGCACGCACGTGTTGAGCAGCAGCTGCAGTACTCGACGCTATTGAAACTAATTCTGCATGTCTCACCTCAACGATGCCGATAGCCGAGAAAACATTTTGATAGCCTTCAGTCGAAGTGGAGCTGGTGTAAATGAGCCAGCGTCTCATAGATGTCTCATAGATGGAAATGTCTGCTGTCGAGACTGCAAAACATGGCTTTTACATTATACTATGGATACTTGTTCGGTTATGTTCGGTTATCCGTATACACTTCCGTACGTTGACACTTAATGTAATCTATTCAAATTAAGACGTAGGGATAATGGTCGCCACATATAACTGAACATGGTCATTTGTTCTCATCTAATAATCTCCCACGGCAACATCTGAATGGGCAATTGTGAGTTTTCTCTAGAATTTTGAATCGACAAAGAATCCTCACCTTCTGATATTAAACTGAAAGATACGTAAATGGACGAGAACTCTGGGCCACTGACAGACAGGAATGAATGAGACTGGGGTTGTTCGGGAGTGCAGATGGAACACCTGTCTAGATGCAGAACACGGAGAACAGTGACGCTCTCCATGCTAACTTTGTACCCGACTACAAAAGAGAAACAACAACAATAGTCCGAATATTTATGAACTGCAAGAACACTTTCACCTGGCAGAAATTATATTTTTCTGTTACGATGAACTATAAGAGATCGAAAGTTGCTCGTGGAGAAGTCTCCATGCCAGAACTTGCTGCGTTCTTCAATCAGATAATCACGCGTTTATTCACGGGATACGAGCATGGGGGAGGGAGTGCGATGGATAATCAAATAGTGCATAGAATCTGCGGTGGTTCATCGTAGACGCGCTCTGCGATCCGCGGGCACGCTGGCCAATTGGTAGCGGGCGCCATGCAGAACTCACGCGTTACCTGCGGCATCCCATCTGACTTGATGAGGAGAGAAGTAACTTACCCATTTGCCATCTTCACATACGATGGATGCGCTCGGCTGGCCGGCGTCTCCACGTACGATTCCTCGATCCATGTTGAACTCTGCCTGACCATCTCGAACTCTCTCTTCCGCCATCCCCCTATAGTATACTCTACTCACTTGAGTCGCAGGAACCGTTCCAGCCTCGAATATGCTGAAGTAAGTGAGGCGACTCTGCATGAGACAGTGGCTGCAAAATCGGAAATTGTCGATTTCAATGACTACACTTACTATTCAGTGGGCGGATCTCCCGTTGACTTGAGCGCAGACATCTCACACATGTACGTAGCGATGAACGGATTCTCCGTGCACGTCACCTGAGCAGCAGACCTACGCCACTTTCTGAAGATTCGTAGTCTGACCAGGTATGGAGGGTCGCATGGAGTGGGTTCCGGTTCTGGCATTGGAACAACTGCGGGCGCTGAAATATGGTCTAGAGTCTTTCTTCAATCTTCATTCTTTAGCATGTTTGTTTTGAAGTAGGGAACACTCGTCTATGAAAGATATGATCAGAAGTGTGTAGACAGAAAATAGAGATAGGGACTGACGATTTGTGGATGTGGGCATGCAGGCGGTTGCAGCAGAGAAGAGAGGAGCGAGGAGGAGAAGCATCGAGCAATGATCCCGGGATGAATGATCCCGGATCCCGCCATTACCCCCCCCCCCACACTGTCCTAACTCATTTTATGCTCATTGATGTTCTTCCAAGTTCCTCCTTCATTTTATGTTCTTGCATTGTTTTCTTCTCATGAGAGAATGACCATGCGAAGACAGAAAAAGTGCAGATGAGCACTCCGGGAGGGGAGAGCTAACACGTGGGGCCGACAAGGGCACACAGTCATCACAAATTGTCTGCCTATTTGTAGTGAAATCGAGAAAGAGAATTCCATCTGCCATCAATTATTCAAATCTGGAGATGTGCTTTAGTATAGTGATAGTTTATGTGTGATGGTTGTGCACTCGGTTAGAAATGATGGTAGCGGTGTGAAAGAGAGAGAGAGAGATAGATAGAGAGAGAGAGAGAGAGAGAGAGAGAGAGAGAGAGAGAGAGAGAGAGAGGGAGAGAGAGAGAAGGAGAGGAGTGAGAGAAGAAAGTGCTCGGGTCTGTTGTGATAGCTGCTGCAGGTCGTTCTCTCTTCGACCCACGATGAATGCGACGTTTATCTCACCCACCACATCTAAGATCATGAGCAAACGTCTGCTGATTGGGAGAAGCGAGAGAGAGAGAGAGAGAGAGAGAGAGAGAGAGAGAGAGAGAGAGAGAGAGAGAGAGAGAGAGAGAGAGAGAGAGAGAGAGAGAGAGTAGCCAAAGGCACTATGAGTGACTATGAAGATTGGGCGTTCTGGAGAAGGACAGAACAAAGGAAAGATGGTGGCGGAGTGGAGGAGGGAGAAGCTGGCCGGGGAGGGGTGGCCGCGCATTCAGGAACATCAATCGTCTCGATCAGCATCAACTCTCTGCTTATCACTCATCCATCTAGCTCGGCAACTTCCTCAGTCACTCGCTACAGTCAACAACTTTATCACGGCTCAAGATCGCGTCGTCGTCTTCGCCATCTTCCGATCTGTCCTGAGTCGACACTTTGTGTATTTCCGTGGTGATCACGTTCAACGCCGAGCAGCAGCAGGCAGGCCGCAGCGTAATCGTCGACGCTCCCCATGCAAATCGCCCCCACCTGCCTTGTGAGTCTCTCTTCTCTCTTCTTTTGCCTCCTCCCCCTCCCCCAGCCTCTCTCCACCCCCAATCTTCGTCCTCTTCCATTCTATCTGTTTCCATGCCATCATCAACACGAGACTCTCGTGGCTATCATCATCATCCACATCCATCTACTTTGACCACTCCCTCTCCTCCTCTCCCTCTTCTCACTTCCACGCTCGATGAAGCACAACACAATGATGCTCTATTGCAAACTTCATCATCCCCACTGCTCCCGTTCCTTCTCCACCCAGTAGTGAATTCCTACAGGACGCTCCCGTTCGTCTCGAAGCCATTTCTGCTGATTCCAAAGATTCACCTGTGGTCAGTGTGCATGCAGAGTGCGAACAATGGATTATGTGGTGTGCAGGAAGAGAAGAAGGGCGTGGAGCAGTTCCTGCGTCTATCATGGTACGCCGCTCGCATTCTGCTGCTCTCCGAGTTCATCCTCCTCGGCGCTGCAGGCAACATGGTCTACATGGTCTATTGCAGGTATGCACTCTCTATCTGCGTCCATCCCAAGTCTACCCAACCAGATAAGCCTGTCTAGCACTTCTTGAGTCTCTCTCGCGACTCTGCGCAAAAGTCAACGTTACACTTTCCATGGTAACGGCGCATAGCCAAATGAGTACAGAACATGCCTTCACTCTCGAGTGGCTCATCATTAGCGCCAGCTTCGTCTCTCTCCGCTAGCCTCACATTCCTTCCATGGATGAAACGGGGACGAATATCAGGAGCTGCCCCGAAACGTGTAGCATGCATGGATGGAGAGACAGAAATGGTGCATGATCTATGCAAAGTGAGTGAGAGAATGGAGTGTGGGAGGGGATCACGCACCATCCAGGTGCCCAATCTGACCGTCGCCGACTGGCCCACACTCAATTGCACCTTCCAGCCCATCTACGAATTCTATTCGCTCAATGTTGATGTCAGTTGAGCAACTAGAATTCCAAATCAGAGCAGAAAAAGATGAAGCGCTAACATGAACAGAAACAATTCATTGTTTTTCCAGTACGAGTATTTCTGCCATACGGGCACGGCGATCGTGAAGAGCAGCATTTCCATCCAGATGATTGGAGTCATGCTGGGTACGATTCAGAGAACCTTCCTGATTCATCTCCATCCAACCATTGTGCCTACTTTGAAGAGCATTATCTCTACAGGTGCCATCTTCTGGGGCACATTTTCCGACCGCTACGGCCGAAAAACGGTGCGTTTGATCGCATTTGAGCTGAAAAAGACGAGAGTGGAGCTGACATGGTGTCATGCGGAAGAGATTATTCAGGCACTAGTGATCACTCTCATAGCCGTCTCCCTTCTATCACTCGTCAACTCTTTTGCTACCAATCTCTACACGTTCACGGCGATTAGAACTGTACTTGCGTTCTTCAATGTGGCTGCATGGTGTGAGTCGTTGGCCATATTATGAGAAAGAAATTGACAGAAACAAAGACCAAGGCAAAGGAGAAGAATAGTGATGATACAGGGTGTACGGCGTGTACAAGATGGAGCACATCCCATCGAAGCATCGCTTCATCATTTCATCGGTCATTGCATGGTCTGTTGATCTATTGATTGAGTGTCCACAACCCGGTTCACCCAGATCGTTTATCAAGATAATCGTGCAGGTCGCCAAACTTCATCATCATCAACGGTCTCGCATACATATCTGGGCGACTGGAAGACGTTCCAGCGCGTTCTCTTCCTTGTAGGCACACCGCTCTACGTCATATTCTTGTGAGTGACTGATTCATAGATGATCCGGATCACATTTACCTGATCAGCTTCGTGCACGAGTCTCCACGATGGCTCATCCAACGGGGGCGGATCGAAGAGGCTCGAATCATTCTGGAGAGCATCCAGGTCAGTCTTATTGATCACTGTGGCGGATGAATCCATCGGCTCTCTTTGATCAGGCAATCGATGGAGTGAGCATGGCGAAGCGTGAACATATGCAGCGGATGATCAACGAAGAGCACGAGGTTAGGCCGATTTTTCTAGGCGTTTTTGTGCGAAACCCCTCCAATTTCAAGTGTTCTCAATCACTGTACATGTCTCAGAAAGTGGCGGCGCGTGAGCGTAAGCTGAAGCGCTACAACATCTGGCACGTCTTCCAGCATGCGGATATGGCCCTACGGACACTTGTTCTCAGCTTCGGAATGTGAGTCAATCCCATATCTTTTCATCATAATTTTTCTTTGGTCCGAATTACTTTCGCGAAATGAATCTCCGAACTATCACGTACTAATCTCTCGTGCATCAGCTTCTTCACTTCAATCATCTCATACGGTCTCATGTTCAACTTGGAAGCTTTATCGGGCTCGCTCTTCCTCAACTCGGTCTACCTCGGGCTACTCAGATGGTCAATCAACATCATATCCGGAGTGAGTCCTTTTCATCAAAGTTTGAGCCACTTTGTGGATCGTTGATCCATGTTTTCATAAAAATCCTTCGCACCGGTGAGTGTATCCTGAAAAGAGATCATCTTGTTTCTCAAGTGGATGTTGAATTCACGTTGATCACGATTATTCCTTTGGATCATTCGCCTCCAGGTATTGGACTTCAAGTTGTTGTGGGCTGGACGCAAGTTGTTCCACACGGTAGCCCAAGCGGGCGTTTCTTGCTTGCTCGCAGTAATCACTATAGCTCATCTCAATGGTGAGACCTTCCTCATTGTGCAAGTGAGACGGGAGACGTGTGTGTGGACTGATGTGAGTGCGTGCGTGACGGATGCGAGATAAATAGGAGTGTATGCTGCACTATGCAGGCTCATCTGATGATTTGGCGCAGTTGATCCGCTACTCAACGCTCTGCGCAGCCGCCTGCTGCTCGCAGGTTCGCCATATCTCACAACTTACCGTACTCCGAGAAACACTTTTCACTATCCTGCTGACGTTTTCCAAGAAGGGAGAGAAGAACATACAAGAGCAAAATCTATTTCTTCGAACCTGTTCTACCGATCTGACCACAAATCACCCAAAATCGTCATCTTTGAGGTGTTCATCTCGAAGGGCATGGTCTCAATGGAGTACTTCCCGACGGTCGTGCGCAACTCCGCCATGTCCTTCAAGACGACCTTCTCACGCGTCGGCACCATTCTCGCGCCTCAGATTTTCTTTGTGAGTCCTCTCGCGCTCTGGGAGTGAAGTGCAGTCACTTGCGATCAATTTTTGGTCTTTCGAACGGATGGCTATCATTCAGCTGCCATGGATCTGGGCCCCGTACGCTCTTCTCTGTTCCTTCGCACTAGCAGACTGCATCTGCTTTGCCATTTTCCTACCCGAAACCAAAGTGAGTCTCCCTGTAATTTCTGAATTCACCTTTTGCACTCCGTCTTTCTCGGTCATGTTTCTTTTCCCTCATTTTTTTCTCTATATTCTTTTGATCCCCTTTTCTCTCCTCTCCTTTTTCATATTCTTCTCTTTCTTCAACACACTCTCGCTCTTTTCTCGACCCCTCTCTCACCCTCGCAGCCTCTCATCTGTTCTCATACAAGCGTTATCTTCAGGGACTGCCGCTACCTGAAACGCTACCAGAAAAGAGAGGAAAGGCGAAAAGATCTCGACAAACAACAACATCTCTCTGGATTCCATTCCGCCGAAAGCATAATCTTGAACCACTCGCTCAATTTGTACCGGTGCATAATTCTGTGATGCTTGATAAAAGTGCTGCCTACTTTTTGCTCTTGTTCGCCCTCTGCTCTCTCACTTTGCCCCATCTCACACGTGTTCAGTGAGCTTGCAACTTTGTACTTTGAATGATCGATCCTCAACGTTCCTCGTGGCCGTTTAGCCCAGAACCGGGCCTAACTTTTCCTCGCACTCCATTGACATTTCGTGAGAACTACAGCGACGCTCTATTTGGATAGACCGCTTTGCTCATTCTCCACTCTACTCATCGCATCAGTTCGGTATGTCGAACAAACTCAAGTTCTTCTTTGATATCAACTCGCCGTATTCGTACATTGGTTTTGAGGTGAGGCTTTCTACGTCTGCGCAACAAATAAAACAATGTAAGAACACTGCGAGGTGTCACTGGACCGTTCAGAGTGGCATTCCAGAAAATGCAGTAGCATCAATCTATCCAATCACTTTGCATTTCTTGATCAGCATCTGTATCCGTGCTATTCATCAGCTGTTGCTGCGCCATTCGTGGCATTCGACATCGACGAAAGTTGAGCTGCTGCCCATTCGGCTCCCTGCCCTATTCCGAATCTCTAGCAACATCTCCCCCGTCATACAGTGTGATCTCAAGGTGAACTCCCGATCAACCTAGTAATCGATATGAAGATCATTGCAGGCTGATTACATGCGCTCAGATCTAGCCAAGCTAGCCAAGTTTCATGCAATTCCTCTCGAACTACCACAAGGCGTCAGTTGGCATCATCCGATTTTTCTCCCACAATCATCTGTTTCAGGATCTCAAAACTTTTCTGCTATCCGCCAATACTGTGAGAAGTGGCAGATTGATCGAGTTGGTGGATGAGAGTCGAGTGAGTCAACTTACCGTAACCCCCCCCCAACTGTTCCCTACCGTAATATTTCTCAGAAAGTTGATCTGATCCGAGCTCTCTTCGAGCGACTGTGGAGAGAACATCTACCTGTTACTTCTGATTTTGATCTGAGACAGGTAATTGGATTAGCAATCAGTTCCACTACAGATATTTCCAGGTCCTCCGAGATAGTCACTTGGAAGAAGAGATCCTGCATGATCTTCAAATGCAGGACAAAGCTCTCAAGGAGAAGATCATTGCCAACACATCAGAGCACTAGCTCATGGGGTGATGATCCTAATTTGAAATCTAAATAATAAAAATAAAATTGCAGGCTTTTGGTGCTCCCTGGACGGTAGTTGAGCGAGACGGGAAGAACGGAAAGACCACTGCTTCTTTCTTTGGCTCAGATCGTTTCACCTGATCCACGCTTTCCTCGAGGGTCAACTGTGATACTCTCTCCGCTCGAACAATATCAGCATAAATTCCATATACTGTGTTATTGTAACTAGTGATTAGTAACAATTTAGAAAAAACTGATAACGTCAATAAGGGAATTCATCAAGTCATGATCAGTTACCAAATTCTCAACACTTTTCTGTTCACGTTTCATGTCCGTAACCGCCGTAAAGTGATTTTTGTGTGATAAAAGTAACTCTTGAAAATTACTGTAGTCGTCTACACAACAAATCCCAGGTCTTCCATTTTAATTTCATGACTTTTTAAATCATCGCTAATTACGTTCATTATTCAAATAATAGATGTACAAACGCGACGCAATCATGCCCTTGTATCACTTATCTTGTAGAAACTCGGTTCTCCAGGGTATCGAGAAGCTGACGAGCACCGTCAGCTCAAACGGGAGAAAGTGAGTTTCTCATGATATTACTACAACTACCGAGCTTTCTCTGTCAAAGCTCCAATTTGTCCTGTTCATGATACTTTCTAGACCTGGGTGAGCCGTTGAGACAAGCACTGTCAGAGCAGGACACAGAAGCTGAGGAAGCCGTTGCTGCCACTGAGGAGCAGCTCAAAATCGGTGAAATTCTGTTTATTGCGACCATCCTTATTTGTTTCTCATTAATGATCCCGAACTTTGTAGATTTACACAGCGAACAATTGAATCAATTGTGTGAGCAACTGGAGGCGGCCAAAAAAGACGACTGGCTCCTCGAGGTTCTTTTACTTTAGTCGACACCCGAACATAAGTACGCTGTGGATATTTCATAGTTTGAAAGATTTTCAAAAAATAATTTTCTATCATGATCCTCTATAGAATACAAAAACCAGGTGTTCGAGAGGACTTGTTTTACCAGAGAGAACTTCCTGCAACTGCTCTGGCAATTGTTCGCAATATAAAGTGGTTCGTGATCATTGGGCTAAAGCGTTTTCATATTATTCCTTCTTCAGATCGATGGCTAGTTGCTTCGTGACTGTCGGAACCACTCGATTCGATGCTCTCATCAACGCAGTCAGTTTCTGTGAAATCTAACTGAAGCCTCATGTTTTTGGTGAAAGTTTCAATGCTCTGAAAGAAGGAAGACTTGGTCTGACATTTTTGAGAAGTGTAATTCACAGGTGTTGCGGCCAGATACATTGGCAGCAATTAAAGGTGTTGGATGTGATTCGCTGGTCCTTCAAATTGGAGCTAGCACAGTAGATGAGCGTCTATTGCCTAAGGTGTGTTTGGAAAACTCAAACAAAATTTTGTTCTATCGAGCATAATGAAAGTAAGAACAGAAAGTGAAGAGAATAGTCTTTGATTGTACTTCCTCATGAATGAACAAGCAAGGTGTTGCCAGGAAGTAGCAGCAACTCTAGCTGAGGGCAAAGATGAGGGCGAATTCAATTTTGAAGTGAGCATTTATGAAGAAAGCTGTTCTACTATTCTCAAAAACCATCATCTAGTTCACGGTTTTCAGAGTTTCACTGTAAGCTATTATCGGTACAAAGCCAGCTTACACGAGGATATGGCAGAAGCGAAGGTTCGATCATAAAAATATTACTTTGTGCGCTCATGTGGTTCTTGTGAGATCTGTAAACATTTCCGAAGAGTGAGAAAGTGAAGTTGTAGAGGGTGTGTGTTAGATGAGAAGATTAGTGTAGATATGAGAAATGTGTATGCAGTTGATCATCGGGCACGCGGGTGCCGGTACCGTTCTCGAATGTCTCAAACTGCGCAAAGCACTTCTCGTCGTCGTCAACGATCAGCTCATGAATAATCACCAGGTCAGAGTTTTGCTGCAGAGAAAATTGTGTTGATCTGGAGAAGCAAAGGGTCAGATCCTGCTTGCTGGCTGAAGAATTTCCATCGTTTCTAGGACGATTGCCGTGGTTGTAGTTGTGATTATGCTTTTGCAGGTGGAGCTAGCAGGTCATCTAGCAGCGCTCGGCCATCTGCACTACTGCACCCCGCACGATATCGTCGCTGCTCTGGCCAAAGCTGATCTCTTCGTCTCCAAGCCGTTCGTGCCGCCCTCGCTGGCGCCCGCCGCTAGATATATCGATTATCTAGTCACTGGCAAGAAAGAATAGATAAATACCCTCTCATGTCACATTTTAATTTATCATGACATTCTCATTTGAAAATCCACTTTATTTATTCATACGCGTAACGAAACAAACCTCTCGGTGGTCCACTTGTGATAAAGTTTGAATTGAATACATATTTTTCTAGATTATTCAGTGGTTGTAGTCCACGTCCCTATCTCTGTTTCTCTGGATTCAGTCGGAAAATTCCAAATGGAATTGAGCAGGTGGCAGTTCAGACATGGAAGAGTACACGAGAGAGCCGTGGTGAGTTTTATTACTCTTCAGAAGATATTCATTTGCAACCTCATTGTCTTGCTTTGGGACTGTTAGTTACAGTTTCTGATTACAGGTTCAGAGAAAAAAGACTTTGAATTCTGACTTATGAGAATAAAATGAGTATGGAGTGTTGTATTGCAGTCCATACCGTATCGGCGATGACATCGGCTCCGCCTTCTCGATGGCCTCGTCGGAGGATCCATCTTCCATTCCTTCTCTGGATTCCGTAATGCTGCCAAAAATCAGAAGACTGGTTAGTGCTCAGTTTCGAGAAGAAATCGAGTGATCGGACTGCAATTAGCAAGCATAGTAAATAGCTTTCTTACCGTAACTAGGGGTAAGCAATTTTTGAAATCATTTCGAAGCATGTTTCTGACGGACCGGACCGTGACGGACTTTTCTTGAACTCCCCCCCCCCTTTGGAAAATTCTCTCACTTTGCGGGACCATTTCACCAAAAGGGTCCGCCCTTATGAAAAATTCGGACTCTAGCCCAGTTTGCGCCCCCCCCCCCTCGACAGAAATTATGTTCGTCG
>CAVOJK010000531.1:0-17556 GCA_963695495.1 Hololepta plana
ATCACTAACAAGGAACATTACAGATTCTACTTCCTCCTGCCTCTCATATACTTTGTCGAGTTTCTGCCCTATTTCGTACACATCGGCGTACTCCATGAAATTATCGGAGCCTTGCTCAAGGTTTGCATCGTATAACGGAGCCCGTACTCTATCATTCATGTCTGACGCTTATGTCAAAAACGGTGATAGACACGGACAAAAAAACCTCTAACATTCGTCCCACTCACTCGAAAACTAGCAAAAATTTATGTGAGTGAAATCGGTCAATATGAGTGAAATCGGTCAACGAGAAAAACGCTTCAAAAAGGAAGTATGGCATTATCGTGCTGAGGTGAAAAATTCAACACTGTTGAACTGTTCTTTGAATTTGTTCTCGCACCCGACCGCAACGTGCGCTCTAACTTCTGTCTCAGCCCTCGACTATATCTTACAAGCTGAGGAACAGCGGAAAAATAATACTATTCTACAGCACGTACGCCTTCACTCCAACCTCGTGCGCATCTCCTTCTTCTTCTGCTCCACGGCCTATATCGCCTTCGCCGCTCGCCTCTGCATCTTTGCCTATCAAATTGGCCTTGTCCAAGTCCATCGTGGGTCCCAGCACGATTTTTTGGTTACTGTAGACTGTCAAATTGACGTAAACGGACTGTTAAATGAAAAAGTGGAAAATCAATTGTTCAGATGTGATTGCATACGACTTTCCGCTGCTGTTAGCGATTTATTTGCGAGTGTGTCATTTATTTGCGTGCTATTCGACGGTTTCAATGATGGCCGTGGAGAGATTGGCTGCCACCATATTCGTGCATGATTATGAGATACGAAGGCGACATTGGATCTCGGGTGGGTTTTTGATTAAAACCAACTTCTCGTCTCATCGGCTCCTCATAAAAACTCATTTTTCTGAGTTTTCTGTCAACTAACTGAACATCTGAGGAACCGTTTCAGACACAGTAGGCGAAACATACACACAGACTGAAACACAAATCAACGTTGATCTAGTCATGTTTTGGAATAATCAGAGTGAACAAACTTCCTCGTGCACTTGGTTCATTTTTTTCTATCGTGAAGTTTGATTTTTGCAGGTGTTTTGATATTGATTGCTCTAGCTATCAGCTTGACACTTCCGGTCATGGCAGGTTAGTGGGCACTGGATTTCCACTGACAGTACTCCTAAAAAGATTTCTGGCGGCTCATCCATCAATACAAAATCAAAAGAGTAGTTTGAAAAAATGTTGGACAAGAGTTCATTCAATTGTCGAGGTCGGAGTTTACCTGTTTTTTTTCTTTCAAACCTGGAAATTTCTCAAAACGTTCTAACATCGTAAATCGTGACATTTTCAGTTTTCTTTGGCTCACTAACTGTCACCTACATTCTCCAGGCACAATTTCTAGCCTCTTTTGCCGTGAGTTCACAAAAGCACAGAATTCGAATGAAATTAGATTTTCAGCTTTTCATCGTTCTCACAAGATACAACAAACGTCGTTTGAAGCGAATGAATGTTGAGACGTGGAAGTTAGTTTTCATTCGTGGCCATCTATCGTTAGTGACCCTGGGCGTAAGACTGTTGACTTGAGACGTTGGAGAATAGGAAGTTAGTTCGAACTGTGGAATTCGGTTTCCCAACGTCTTTCATCCTCACCATGATTCATGACTCATGAATGACTTCTGAAGCCATCATGACTCATGAATGACTTCTGAAGCCAGTATCTCGCGTATGTCCAAGCAGGACTCAAAACTCATTTCAGTACCATCTGGACAACTCGACGCATCGAGTCTTACTCTCTTGCAAAAAAATACCAGCTGCGCGAAAATGTTCGAGCCTTCCGGGTAAGATTTTCAGACTCTAGTCAATTATTTATCAGAGGTCGGTAGAGCGAAAATTCGAAAAATGCAAAAGTGATGTAGATGTGGAGGTTAGCCCAGAGAGTTCATTGCTCTTTTCATCACCATCTGTGCACTAGACTGTGTCGATTTGCACGGGTACAGAGTTTACCCATTTCAGTTTGCACTTGGTCCGTGCTTGCTCCGAGTGGGTAAGCACGGAAAATGGGTAAGCACGCGATTTACCCGCGAATTACCCGTTTGATCATAACTCCGCTTCCAATGGTCGGATTGAGTCGAGAAAAATACTAAGGCGTAGAGCTCAACGAGATCTTCATTTTTCGGTGCGCAGTGAAAATGACTGAAACGACCCGCAATTCACACAGGACGACGTAGATGACCTCGAGAACCATTCCATGCGAAGAGCGCTTTACCAGACGTCAAAATTGATGTTTTTCTTCACATTTATCATGGAAAAATGGTTGAAGGAGGCCGAGTTCGCGGGTAATTCATGGGTAATGGAAAATAAAGCTTTTTGTGCGCGGGTATACCCATGCACTTTTCTTGCTAAACAGTTTTACTCCGGGTCGAAGTGCAGAGCACGGTGCATTCTTCTCTGTTTTTGGGTAAACCCGGTGTAAATCGACACAGTCTACTGTGCACACGACAGTGAACACTATTTCCATGACGATGGGTTTAGAAACTGTAGACTCAAAACGTATGGATTATATAGCTTTGTTTGATGGTACCATTCCAAGCGATATCGATTTTATCATTCCGGCATTTTGGCGCACATACGGGGAGTGGAATATGAGAAACAAGATAACGTAGGGCGGGAATACAGGGATGTGGTAAAAATCAGATTAGATTGAGCCGAATGCCAGAAAAACCAACGACCGATTGATTGTAATCATTGCCTTATTGTTGTGCCAGTGAATGAGTTGGTGGATTAAAGAAAGAAAATAAGAAAGAAAGATGTCTTTGCGTGAAAACGAAAAAAACTATTTTTTTCTCAGTTTTTCCGCCACGTAGTCTACACTGCTGGCTTCTACTGCTTTCTTTGCCTCATCTGTTCAGTTCTGTCATACTTTACCTACGGCTACATTCAAATACTCTTACGGGCACTCTTTGAGCTCTGCGTCGCTCAGTGAGTTGTTTTATTCAAGGGAAAATTGAGGAAATTGAAGAAGAAAACATTGCCTGGGAGACTGATGGTCAGTCTTCCAAGTCACCAGTCCAAGTCCAAGTCCAAGTCCGGTTTACTATCTCATTTCCAGTACTTTCAGCGCGGGCCAGATTTCCCATCTACCCCCTCTCGTCGGGCACACGAATTCGAAATATTTTTTCAGTGGTATCATGGCTTCAACTCTTGCCGGTATGCTCTCGCTCGAAGAATGGGGCGATGCCTTTGCCAAGCGCTGTCATATTTCAGAAGTTTGTTTTCATCTTGCCTGCACTGAAAGTGACTGGAGCTCACCTCACGAGGGCGAGAAGAGTGTGGGAAAAGAGAGGGCAGCTGCCCCGAGGTGAGCTCACCCCACCCACTTTCAGTGCGGGCCTGATCTCACTTATTCACAATTGACGCATCATGGCGTACCTGGCTACAAAGTACACAACCCAGCTTCAAATCACACAAGCAACAAAATTTTCTTGCCAGTTTCCAGTAGGCTTCCAATTACGACTAAAGCTCCTGGAAATTGTATGGCAACGTATCAGATAATTTCCACTGATAGAAACTAAATTTTAATTTGTACCATAGCGTCTTTCCAGCCGTTTCTCCTCCTCCGCCGCCTCTTCTGTCTGCCATACGCGCTCTCTCGCGTGGAGACAATCACTGAGCCGCCAGACGATGGTCAACTATATTTTGATCAGCTGAATGTGATTTGGGCTCAACAAACAAATTGATAAATCAATCTGCTATAAAATTCTGCAATGTTGGTCCAATTACGAGAATTCTGATTGTCAGCAGACATTGGAAAATATAAGTTTCGATGATTTGTATAGAATTCAAGAGGAATTGAAGATGTTTCGATGAGCTCAAGGAGAGCTCTGCCGCTTTTGTGTACCATTAGAAACAAAGACCAGTCGATTTCAATTCATACTTAGCATTTTATGCACTCATGGAACAGCCCTTCTATCAAAACTATGATGGATGTCTTCAAATCGAATCGATCTGTGCTATGCATAAAACTTCGAAACAAACGTGGTAACAGACAATCTTCAGAACGACTTCTCCGAATTATGGCTGTACATCCGCTCTCAAAATTCTTCGTAGTAGTCTTCGAAGTGGAAACTGGAAAGTATTCAGTGAAATAATTTCAACGATGATTCTTCGAAATTCGAGAAAGAGAAATGCGAAAAAAGAGAGAAAACTCACTCCACATCGAAGTACGATCGAGTATTCAATACACGCATTAGCTCATCTGGCTCGTATTTGTCGACGGCGCAACTCTGTGAGAAAAAAAATAAAATAAAAAATTTGAAAAAATGGAAAATCATCTGCCATCAATTCAAACAGTTCTAGACTCATTTTCACTACTTTCTGTTTTGCTCATGGCATCATCCCCTGTTTTTCTCACGAAAATTTTTTATGGATAGCACAGATGAACAAACTAACAATGACTGCATCCATGCACAGATTTTCTTGATGCTTGTGACCGTTGACGAGAATTCTGAATGCAATCATACCTCAGTTTCGGTTTTTCTCAATGCAAAACCATCTGTGAATCTGAAGCAGTACCGCTCTCACAAAAATTTTTGGAAAGACGACTCTCGATCGACTATATGGATCACTTCTTGATTGGAGAATCGAAGGTGAAGTGAAAAGAGACATCAACGTAGGTGTGCTAAAAACTCACGACTCCATCGAATTCATGATAACTTGATCTTCGCGCCACAAAAGATGAGGATCACGGCAAGTTTTGCCACGACAAGATTGCACCTAAAAATTTATAACATTTTTAAATTTTTTTCCATTATTTTTTCACGAAGCAGAGCTCTCCCCATCCACCTAGGAATTCAGTTTTATTTGATGTGGGTGACTGTGTATCAGTTTGTTGAAATTCGAACAGAACTATACATCCGAACAATCAATCCGATTCTTTCATTTTGAATAATCTCATGAACTTGACCAGATTAACGGCTAACGAAATTTTGGACCTGGTCGCATGCGATTGTTCTGTCTATACACAGAAGTGCGGAGCGATGGCCGTCCTGAAAAGCGTCGAAGTTCAACAGGGCACCTGTTCAGTGGGTTACGGTTCACCGGCGTACTATTCAGTAGGCTACTTGCAAGTGAGTTTCTTTTTTCAGGCTAGGTATTGTTCAGCGAGGTACGGTATCTCCACTAATTTTTTCGATGGAACGCTGCAAACAGAACGTGCCAAAAAAACTCACCAGTGCAAATTGATCTTTTTCTTTTCCTTCAAATTCAGTTTCAAAGAAGCCAAAGTCAACGAAGCGAATGTCCCAGAATTTATGATCTGAAATTGAGATTGTTTTCGCACCGGGTGATGTTTAAAGATTTTCTAACCCGAGTCGTAGCATTATACCGTCATGAAATAACTTGACGATTTGCGCAAAAAACTGCAACTCAAATGGTCTATCAAAGACCGAGTTACTGTAATGAAGCGCAGAGTGGTGTGGATTTCTCGGCGCTGAAACTCGCTTAGAATTCAATTTCGAATCTCAGTTGCCATTGATGAAACGTAGATTACCGAATTCCTGAACGTTTAAAAAGTGAGTGAACCTTATCAGTTCAGTATGAAGCAAGTTGTGATCCGAGTTGCATGATTTTGCGCAAATCGTTTAGTTATTTCAAGGCGGTATTATATATTCGTGGTGCGCAACAACCATTATTTTGCTAATTCACACATCGTGCACACAATCCACGCCACAAGTCCTCCACGTGGCCCTCTCCCTCCTCGGTCTCTTTTCAGTTTTTCTGCATCGAGCCCAGTGGCAATCGGTATCAACTATCACCAAATTTTATGAAAATTTCAGGGTAGATATCTAGAGTTGGATGTTCTCTACATCAAGTACTGTGTGAAATTCCTTTCACGTTGAAAAACGGTTCGGGTTGCACAATCTTTAAAGGAGATTCCATGTCATCAGTATGATGGTGTGCCTCCCTAGGGAGAGGATCGAGTGCGTACAAGTCGATGTATTTCCAACAGCAGACAGGGGCACACCAAATCTTCATTTGACAGAGAAGTGGGGAAGAGGACAGTCGACCTCGTGCTATTATTGTTGTTGATTCCAAACTACAAACATCTACTCTCTCTCTCTTTCTTCCCTGAGGCTGCCTCCCCTTCCCCCTTTCTCTCTTCCCGTTCTCCTCTCTCTCTCTCTCTCTCTCTCTCTCTCTCTCTCTCTCTCTCTCTCTCTCTCTCTCTTTCTCTCTCTCCTCTCTCTCCTCTCTCTCCTTCCTCCCTCCCTTCTCTCCCTCCTCTCTCTCCACCTTTCTCCCTCCTCTTTCCACCTCTTCTTCCTTAGACTCTCTCGCATCGTCTTGGAACACGTCGATCACAAGCAACACTCATACTGCAAAGACAGAGCTCGTTCCAAATGCCGCTCTATCTCGACCTCGAGAAATGGTCTTGTGTCTGGACTCTAGGACATGGAATCTCCTTTGATTCTTACAATCACTTGAATGAAAAGCGATCTAGTTTGAGATCACTCACACACTGTTCGTTTACATACAGTTGCTAATTCTTCATTACATATATCACGGGAAGCGAGACCATCTTTCCGCGAAAAAAATATACAGCGTGACTACGAAACAGCTAAAATAGTCCACCACGCCACATGATAACATCAAATCAGTCGCCATACTTGGGGCAGCGGGCAGCTGTCGTTCCAACGTTTCCAAAAAGGGTCTTGTCATAAAGCTCCAAACAAGCGGAAACGGGTCATGACGGTACCAATGTGACGCAAAGGGGGGTCCTGACAGTAAAATTCTGGCCACCAAATAGGGATTGTGACGTTCTTGGAACGACCGTGTCCATGTATGCTTGCGAGATACTCATTCTGGCTACAAAAGAGTCCAAAAGCTCTGAAGCTCTAAAGTCGCGCTGTATAGTCTTGGCGCGAGAAGATCATTTCGCCCCCCGTAATATGTATCACAGAAGCGCAAAGTGGGGTGAACTACTCGGAAACGCGCTGGAACACGCTTGTAAGCAAGAATGAATACCTTTGAACTCCAAACCCTGCCTGATCCGATCTGTTGGATCTAGATCAACTCCGCCCGCCTTGTGTGGCAGGTGGGGATCGTCTTCGTTAGCGAAGCTTGTAATAGATAAGGAGACCAAGAGGTGGAAGAACAAAGCGAGAGACATGAAGACTGAGGAGAAGCTAATGAAAACTGAAAGTGACTGGTTCAAACCGAAAACACGTCAAAAGCAGAACACAAGGACACTAGTTTTCATGGAACTTTTCGAGTTGTACTGGCACTTACGAACTCCACAAAAACACTGAAACAGTTTTCAATAAGTATTTTTGTTCTCAATAGCAGTTTATGAAAAAAAATGGGAAGGAGCTTGGTTGGACATTGTTTATTGGAAGTCTAGATTGATTGGTTAATCACAGTGGTACGAATCGAAAAAAATGCCTAGGGTGCGAGGCGCAATGGTACATTGTGGAGATACCCGGAAATGAGAGAAAAAGAGGCTTTGTGAGGGATATTGGAGATGATGGTATCGTCGGCCGAGAGCCGTGAGTCCGTCCGGTTACAGTTGAGACAGAAGACAGGCCGAGAAAGTAACAATTTTTGCATTTAGTAACGAAAATGAGACATGAAACGGCCTGGTAGTTTGTCTCATGCGGACTCTGTCGGGACATACGGCTCTCGGTCGACTATAGAGTTAGCATATGTAGTCACTAGTTGGGCTTTCTGTCCGGTCGTGAATTACTCTCACCATCCTAATTAGTCGGATGGCTGAAGTAGACTTACCTGGACACAGGGCTCTCTCAGAAGGTTCTTGAAAATAATACAAGGAAGGGGTTACTGTTCATGGCTATTTGGCAATCGCAAAGAAGTTTAGAGATGTGTTCGTATGATGTTCGGAAATTTCAGAAAAAAACGCGGTAGGGATGTGGCAAACGGAATCAATATTCGCTTAATCGTCCATGAAGAGAAGGAGGTTAGGCGCGAATTTAAGATGTTATTATCACAACAACAAGCGATCTAGGCGGGAGGTCAGTTGATTACAATCGATTGATCAGAGGACCATTTCTAGCTGGCAAGCCCATAAAGTGATGAGAGTTCGATCGGGCTCGAGCAGCTGCCGCTGACACTGATCGAGGCTCATTTGGGTCCTGAAGTTTGGATTTTTTTCATGATGACAGTTTTTTTATTTTTTCTCTTCATTCAGACAGAATGGCACAGCTAAAACGCAGGCATTTTATAGGCCAGCGTTTTGGCTGTGGAATAGCTGTGGATTCGCTGCATTTGAGCTGTAATAGGCCTGTAATAGCTATGCGTGAGCTGTGATTGAACTGTTTCGCGGCTGTGCAGAAAACTGTGCAGCTCAAGCACAGTCACAACTACAAAACAGTTCCTAAACAGCTGCAAAAAAGCCTGCGATGCGACTGTGGCAATCACAGGCCTATAAAATGCCTGTTTTATAGCTGTGCCATTCTGTCTGAGTTAGGGTTCCCCAATTTTCGTGAACCAAGTTATCCGAGAATTTCTGAACAAAAATATCGAAGACCCAAACACTACGATTAAAAAAAAACTGACATCAACAGTCTTTGATCGAGCTCTAGGGTAGAGTCTAGAGTCATCAGATTGCGCCCGACCGCGCTGCACCTGGCCATGCTCGAATGAGGCCATGGTGATGCTCATGCCTGATGAAGTTCCAGAGGCCTGCAATAATGACGATTGATCATCCAAAAATCTCTCAAATAAAAAAATCTCAAGCTTATTATTTCACAAATTTCGAAACTCTACCTCACAAAATTTCGACCATTTACTTGACTACAACGTGGACACTAGGATGGTTCAAACAGCTACCCGTTTAGGCGCTTCACCAAGAAGTTGTGGAGGTTTTTTGCGCGTGATTGCGCTACTATCGCTTTTTCGGTACTGGAATATAAAAAATCTGAACCACCGCTAGTTGCCAACCAGCAGCGGCGCGTATCAGTGTCTTCGCTTCGCACAAAACTAGCTGTAGCTAAAACCGCTAGTAGCGCTTTTTCCGTTCGCACTGTAGCTGTTTTAGCCACCAAAGTGGTGGACACCGCAACTCACTGGAGCAGGTGAAAGCATCACAATAGGAGGCGGATAGGGTGGAGAGTGGATGATGATCTGTATATTTCAATAATCCATTTTCTGAGGGACGGTCGGGTATACTTTCTTTCTTTTTATTTTTTTTACCAACTCAGACGAATATCAAAGTATGTCCGCGATGATCACGATGTTTCATCGTCACAACATGGATGAGAAATCTGGTTCTGATGGATGATCGTTTTGACATTTGGAAGCTCTTCAAATGTCGAAACCTGGCAGACTGATCTTTGACGTCTAGTCTTTTCACCTTTATGGATTGGTTCGGAGTGAACTTGATGAGACCTCATGAGTGAATCGTAATTATCATGTGATCAACCACTTTCGTGAAGAAGTTGTGTTTTTCTCATGTTTGCCGGTTGTAAGTGAATGAATGAACGAATGAATTCCGATCAACCATGAAAGGTTCACCATGTGAAAATTAAACCATAAACACGGCACTCACCGTTCCCCCGTCCTTCTCCTTGTGGTGGTGTTCGTTGTTGCGCTCTGTGCTAGTATTATTGTTGCTGTGTTCAGTTGATCCGTTTGCCGCGTCCCGTCATAAGTGGCCATTGGTCTTAGGCGCACCTGTAATTACTGTTCCATGTTGGGATCATTTGTATGAGTAGTGGTATGTTTTTGAATGTCATCGGAAAACCTTAGTGTTCAACAACTGTTTTTGAAGTTGTAGTGGTTATCGAACTAGAGAGACTCTGCCTTACAACTATAGTTGAAAGTTACCGTTTTGGGTAGCGGTGTGAACGATCGCATGTTGGCGATGGTGTTATCGTTATTCTTGAAGCAGGCCGTTCTGCCCATATCATGCCCACCTGGAAAAGTTTGTAATTCTGCGTAGAGGCAAACAACGTTCTTCGTGGTTGAGTATACCAAACTCATGAACTTTCTTACGCTGGAGTTTGCCGATGAAGGCGTGTTGGAGACCAACCAACATTGTAAAACTGAGTCAACAGCAGTTACCAACAAGTCATCAGTAAGACTCATTCTGTTGTGCCGAGTCTTGTTGGCCCCTCAAACGAGCTCGTACGAACCTTCGTCGCGAGCCGAAGTGGGAATGGGTCCAAGAACAGTAGAAGCTCTTCAGCGGACACTGCTACGGTGTGCATAACCATTTTGGCTCTGGAAAAAGCTCATTCGATTTGATAAGGATGAAGGGGACCTGATTTCTCGCAAAGTTTGAATGATAGTATCAAAAGATGGATATGGTCGGCTGAGTGCCGTAAATCCCCCAGACACACTTGAGAAAACAATATGATTCAATTCAGATAAGAAACTCAACCATCAGTGAATAAAATAAATTGACTCACCTCATCTTAGGTGCTCCGGCCTTCGTAACCTCGATATACTCATCGAGGACACTCGTCTTCTTTTCGACGAAAACTGTCTTCTTGGTTTTCTGCAAGGAGAAGTGATAATGAATTCAGCAGTCATCATAATTTCGGACAGCTGAAAACTGGAAGCTATGATTAACATGGACAAACGCAAAGGTTTCATGGCCAGTTGCAAGCTTCTCACAGTTCGTTACGCAAAAATCTCACAATTGTTCAGAACGGGATAAAGATGATGGTTGAGAAAACTTGCCATGGGCTCTACTTGGTTCAGAGTATTGAGCAGAATGCCAAAGTGCACGTTTGGAGCTGCAGTACTTTGCACGTGTTGCCGTAGCGCGCGAACTTGAGTCACCTGGAATAGTAATGTAGAAGACCCATGAAACAAAAATCTGTAAGCTGGTCGTGAGTATGATAAAGCATGTTTCACTTTTTCCCATAGTCTGCCTCTTTTTACAAAATGTGTTTCTGAATATAAAAAATGCATTCATTTTTCCTAGTATTTTTCACCTGCTCTCGCGTTTCACTCTGACTTGAACAAATGAGTTGGAGAATGAGGACTCAAAAGTTCATTTCTACAATTTTGCATGCAGTCCTCGTTCATTGTGGTATCATTTCTGAATGCTGTAGCAGATTCCATAACGTGCTTTCTCCAGACTTATGCCCACGGTCCTGAGGAAACGTGAGTAGAAAAATAGATTGATGATAGAGACCGGAAAAAAGCAACTTTCGCGCCACTGGGACATGAGTACAACTTATTTTAGAAAAACTGTAATTCATATTTCGCTTCGTCTTGGGGCTATGATGGTCAAACTTGGCAGATTAGTTCATGAGACTGATATCACCGCACATCCCAAATTTCAGCATAATAGCCTCAGGACGAAGCGAGATATGAATTACAGTTTTTGATAACGAGTTTGTACTCTCGTCCCTGTGGCGCGAAAGTTGCTTTTTTCCGGTCTCTAATTGATGAGTGAGATGTGAACCGATGTGAAAGTACAGTAGATTTTGAGAGGAGTCTTTTTTTAGTCCGATTGTCTATTACACTCTGGAATTTAGAGCAATCCGTGAAAATCAGTTTGGTTATTGATTAATTTATTCGCCGCCATTTACAGAAAAGAAGATAAAAGAAGTTCCGAAATTTATTGCACTGATTAATTTGAATTTAGTTGCGAAGCAGCCGCTTGTGCATTCAGAGCCGAGTACAAATACACATATTATGTGAGCTGTTTATTACTGTTTCAAAATTTCAAATTGAGAGTGTCTAGGCAGAGTCCCGTTCACAAATACTGAGAAACGGCGATCTTGTTCAGGGCTGCGTTTCGGCTCCGAATTTGGATCACATGATGAACTCATGTCAGAAAGTGGGCCAGTACAGCTTTTGTCTGTGCAAGTGGGTTTCCAATTCATTGAGAGATACTCAGCGAAGAATTACCCTAGTTAAAATGAATCCTCAATGAACTCTCCATTTGGGTGTACGATTGACTCCGGGATACTTTGAAATTGTTAAAAATCGAACCGAGAAACCGAGAACGCCCACACGCGTCGGTGTAACCATCGAACAAATTATTATGTAACCATCTTTTTTGTAAGCTGTACCCATTGTGACGTGATGGTTAATAAAAGAAAGAAAGAAAGAAAGAAAGAAAAATAAAATGTAGGTGGACTGAACGGTACGTAAAGTCCGCGTTTCCTTTTTTGACATTTTAGGAAACGAATACTCGCCTTTCGGTGACCTCACTATTTTTTTCTAGCTCAAGTGATTACTGCAACGCGCCAACTAACATCAGTTTTCTGACCAAAACTGATACACCTGAGCTCGATTGTTTTCAAACTTATAACCCCGGTTAGTTGATAGTTTGTTCCTCTTTTTTTCTCTGGATTGAAACTGTGTTATTTATACATCGAGATAATTAATTGATGCTTGGATGAGAGAGGAACGAGATTCAGCGAATTATGTTCAAAGGTTCTCGAAAGGCTATGGTGTGTTTTCCATGTAGACACACCTGATCAACTGGTCTATGCGCTCAAAACCAAGCTAGGAAGCTCCGAATGAAATTCATCTATACTTCGCAGGATGCCGAGGTGTACTATGTGATAGAGAGAGTTCACAGTATTCGATGGATGCAAATGATTTGTACTGCCGCAAAGAAGCATTTGTGTCTAACTTTCAATCTCGACCGCTGGTTGGGTAGAGTGTTTCGATTGCAAAAGCGAGACAAAATCGGAAAATACTACCTAAACATTTTTCAGATTCTTTCTAGACTTCATACTCAACATCAAATCACTGTGAGTCCATAGAAAATTCATTTGTGAAAACCAGATTGAAAAATGCTGAGGTCTACATGAAATTTGTTATTCAGTGACTCCCTAAACTTTCATGACCAACCAAGCATCACAGTTCTCAGAATGTCATTATTTATAATGATAAAAATCATTATCAGGTCAGCATCACTCAATTGTGGATGTCTCGACGGCATTGGTGATATACGAAGTGCCATCATTACTCGATGCATAACACCGGGCTGTGAGGAGCGTTGGAATCAGACTGCTCAAATAGCCGAATCACTACTATCAGCTCCAGAAGCGCAAGCAACTATTTGTTATGTGCATGAACATGTGAGAATGGCGCTAGAATTTGGAGTTTCGTAGGTATGTCTTTCGAGAGTAGGGAAATGAAAAACAAAAAGAGTAAATTTTGAATCGACCTCTTAATTTCTCTTGTGTGAACTACGACTGCGGAAGATATTAGCGAAATCGAGTCACGGCTACCATCCATCGAATCTTTTCTCGCAGGACGATCCGATCAATGCCGCTTGCACTGGTCAGATGTGCTTCATTATTTGGGACATTTATTTTCACAAGCGCAGAGTGAGTTGAGACTTTTATCATTTATTAAAAACTCAATCACATATGAGGCCGTTTCTGAGAGAATCAGACATTTTCGGAAAGGGTGCGACATAGGAAAATTTTCACCTTTCAATTTGTCTAAAACGTTCACTATGGGTAATTCAGGTACGGGAGATTCGAAAAAACCGGTTTTGAGACTCGTAGATCGCTTTGTTCAGGACTTATGAAGCAGCGAAGTCAAGGAGTCCTGTTGACAGTCATTTGACATGCCCCACATTCGTTGGAATAACTTTGTTCGTTCTCATTAGATTTCATTCATCTTTTTGTTAATCGCGAGAACTTTGTCTCCTACAAGTTTTTGTCGTAGCACTTTTCCAATTAACTGCATGGTTATCGTGAAAATAATTTCTGAACGTCAAATTTCTATTCTCTCGGGGATTTATTTGAAACAGCCAATTTTAGTATATTCTGATTGCGCGCAAAATTCTGGTCCAGAAAATGTGCATCGCGAGTCATATAGCCTCTGGACCGACGGAAAAGTGCCGAAAAAACCGCTTTTTTGGGTCAAAATCAGAGTATTCAAGCAAGTAACTCTTCACCCGGTGATCCGAATGCGACGAAATTCCAAACATTGAATGTGCTTCGTATGCTGATCATTTTGATATACTACAACCTAGATTTGAAACCAACTTTTTTTTCAGCTTCACCTGCTCTACCGGTGCCAGAGATGCCGTTCAGATTGAAACACGTGATTTTCATCAGAAAAGACGTATTATACATCGATCTGATCGGAAAACATGATGAATCATCGAATGGCTCCTGGACCTCTCGAAACACACGGACGAAACTGGCTAAACCTGCTGTTTTCGGTCAAAATCAGAGCCTCAGGGCCTGTAACTTTTCTCAATGGGATCTAAATACAAAAATCTTTCACAGTGTTGTTAAGCAGGTTGTTCTGATCAGTTTGATATGTAACAAGCTCTTATTCAGAGCAACCACTTTTTCGACTGAAAGAGCACTCCTGGAACCGCTGGCGCCGGTGGCGTTGGGAAAATGTTTGCTCTGGATATGGGAATGTTACATATCAAACTGATCAGCACAACCTGCTCAACAAAGTTGTGCAAGATTTTCAGTTTTTGATCTAATCGAGACAATTTACATGCCAGGAGGCTCTGACTTTGACCGAAAACAGCAGGTTTAGCCAGTTTCGTCCGTGTTTTTCAAGAGGTCCAGAAGCCATTCGATGATTCATCATGTTTTCCGATGAGATCGATGTATGATGCGTCTTTTCTGATGAAAATCACGTGTTTCAATCTGAACGGCAGCTCTGGCACCGGTGAAGCAGGTGAAGCTGAAAAAAAAGTTGGTTTCAAATCTAGGTTGTAGTATATCAAAATGATCAGCACACCAAGCACATTCAAGGTCCGGAATTTCGTTGCATTTGGATCACCGGGTGAAGAGTTACTTGCTTGAATACTCTTATTTTGACCCAAAAAAGCGGTTTTTCGGTACTTTTTTGTCGGTCCAGAGGCTATATGATTCGCGATGCACATTTTCTGGACCAGAATTTTGCGCGCTATCAGAACATACCAAAATTGGCTGTTTCAAATGAAACCCCGAGAAAATAGAAATTTGACGTTCAGAAATTATTTTCACGATAACCATGCTTATAATTGGAAAAGTGCTACGAAAAAAACTTGTAGAAGACAAAGTTCTCGCGATTAAAAAAAAGATGAATGAAATCGAATGAGAACGAACAAAGTTATTCCAACTAATGTTGGGCATGTCAAATGACTGTCAACAGGACTCGTCGACTTCGCTGCTTCATAAGTCCTGAACGAAGCGATCAACGAGTCTCAAAACCTGTTTTTTCGAATCTCCCGTACCTGAATTACCCATAGTGAACGTTTTAGACAAATTGAAAGGTGAAAATTTTCTTATGTCGCACCCTTTCCGATTCTCTCAGAAATGCCCTCATATAAATTAAGGAAATTTGAGAGAACTTTTTTGTTCAGTGTTTTTCTGTGCTTACGCTGATTCGAACTGTTCAAACTAGATAGTCGTTATCTTTCAGCGCTCGTTGATTTAGAACCCGAGATTTATTTCAGGGCTGCATCACTAGCTTGAGTCCGGACAAGAAGTTGAAAGTTAGTTCCTCATTCCGACTGTTGTTAGTATAGTTGTAACGGAGAGCTAAACTCTCGGTATCAACTCTAACATAAAAATAATAAACAAATCTTCCCCAGATCGGCAATTTTTCTATACTCGAAGATAGCATTGTGCTTTGTGACCAAGATGGATGTAACGAAAACGAAATACGCGCGATAGAGGTGAAATTGAGCGACACTTGTTCGCACTTTCATAGCCCAGTGGATGGGTTGCACTTATTTGATGTACTACGGTCATGGCTCTCAGAGAAGACTAGCATTCGAACCCTGTAGCAGACTCTCGAGAGCCAACTGAACAGTATCTCACTCAACCTTCGCACTCAGAAAATTACAGAACAAACGATCGTCTGGAGCTGATAATCTTTTCCGTTTGCCTCTGATTCCTGACGAAGTGGATTTCAACCTGACCTGGGATGAAAGAATGCAACGAACGTATAACAGTGCAAGAAGTTATCTGCAAACTTATTTTCTTGTTATTGTTTGCTCCTGTTTAATTGCTCCATTTTCACGATTGTGACGTGCAGAATCATAAAATACGAATTCACTGTCCGGAAACTCTTTTTTTAAATTTGTCTTTCATCGAACGATCAAGTTCTCATGTGTGTAATGTGATGTTTGCACTAATGTTGTACATTCTCTATGAATGGACACACAAAATTCACAGTTTTACAAGTGATTCTGGGGCCCATTCACAGCATTCAGAGCGTTGGAGGAACGAGAGCAAGAGCTGATTCATACAGAAGTTGCGTGTGAAAAATCCGAAATTTTGCGTTTTTGCACCTGTTGTGTATATCTCAAAGCCTTTTCTCTGCCCGCAAGAGTCGCCTCAATAATGTGTTAGTCTTGGAGGACATGCTGAGTTTCTGGAGCGATCATTGCTAGCAGTTTTCAATGTTCCGTTTACTATGAATTCGCTCTCAATTTCTATCGCTCTATTGTTCATTGACAATTTTGATTCTGTGGATTCGGTTACATGCTTGGAAAAATACAGCGATGAATCGGCCAATAGCAGGTGTTTCCAAGAGACAATTTTTTTTGGAAAAAAGTAAAAGCCTTTTACTGTTGACTCAGGACGATGTTCCATAGTTTTTCACAAAAATTAAACATTGGGATCTTTTCCAGTTGTTCAGCGCCAGCCTGCATTTATACTAAAGAAAGTAGCCAAAATGTACATGTGAGTGTTGTACAGAATTTCGAGAAGTTTGCTTGAGTTTTCACTCTAGTCAACCGGGAGTCGTATACCACATGAGCTGTTTCGAATCTTCATCTGTATTTCATAATGCGAAAGTCGGTAGCCTCGTTGTCTCCAGTCCATCACCCAGTCGGACTCACGGCACTCGATTGACTATAGTGTAGTTTTCCAAGGTCGAATGAGGACGATCAAGCTCAACATGCTAACGAGCTGGATGATTCGCAGATGAAATGTTGCAGGGTTGCATGAACAATCCTTACATCCACTATACTATGAACTATTGTCATCCAGCAGCAGGCAACGTTTTCTGCATTTGCAAGTGAAGTTTATCGTCGAAAAATGTAATGTAACTCACCGCTTGAATGAGCTCACATTTTCACAAAAACTATAGTACAAGCCGAAAAGCTGCTCTGGAAATAAAAAAGAGCCTCTGAGGAGGTGGAAAAAGAGTCTCTCCCAGAGATCTCAAAACCTCCTCATTCCTAATAGAGAAAAGAGGCTCTTTTGAGATGGGCGTTCTGAGTCTCTCACGAGATCTCGTACGAGTCTCTTTTTCTCCTCTACCCTTTCCCTCCCCTGCCCTTCCCAGCTGATTTGAGTTCCGTTTGAGATGCATTTTGAGTCTCTTTTGAGATGGGTGCGGTATACAGCGGAGAGGCGTCATGTATTTCTTGATTGTACTTTTTATCGATAATTCTAGATGAAACAACAAGCAATCTTGATTTGCAAGGAACAAAGTGAGTAATTGAACATATATACAAAATAAATACAAATATACGCAAATTATGCTTCATACAACAGTGTAGATTCTTGACGAAGGATTTTCTTGCGAACCGAACGTAAAGTTGGCGAATTCCATTTTCCAGTGTTCCGGCGTCAGACGATAAGCCCACACGAGTGTCACTGAAAAT
>CAVOJK010000532.1:0-66666 GCA_963695495.1 Hololepta plana
TAACGGATCATGTCCAGTTTTCTTCTGCTTATGGACACTAAGCGGCACTAGAAACTGAGCGGGTGGTGCTCCCTTTGTTGTTATAGTAATAGATTAAACCATAATTATTTTCTAAATTACAATACGCAATAACTTCTACATTCATTAACGGATCATGTCCAGTTTTCTTCTCCTTATGGACACTAAGCGGCACTAGAAACTGAGCGGGTGGTGCTCCCTTTGTTGTTATAGTAATAGATTAAACCATAATTATTTTCTAAATTACAATACGCAATAACTTCTTCATTCATTAACGGATCATGTCCAGTTTTCTTCTCCTTATGGACACTAAGCGGCACTAGAAACTGAGCGGGTGGTGCTCCCTTTGTTGTTATAGCAATAGATTAAACCATAATTATTTTCTAAATTACAATACGCAATAACTTCTACATTCATTAACGGATCATGTCCAGTTTTCTTCTCCTTATGGACACTAAGCGGCACTAGAAACTGAGCGGGTGGTGCTCCCTTTGTTGTTATAGTAATAGATTAAACCATAATTATTTTCTAAATTACAATACGCAATAACTTCTACATTCATTAACGGATCATGTCCAGTTTTCTTCTCCTTATGGACACTAAGCGGCACTAGAAACTGAGCGGGTGGTGCTCCCTTTGTTGTTATAGCAATAGATTAAACCATAATTATTTTCTAAATTACAATACGCAATAACTTCTTCATTCATTAACGGATCATGTCCAGTTTTCTTCTCCTTATGGACACTAAGCGGCACTAGAAACTGAGCGGGTGGTGCTCCCTTTGTTGTTATAGTAATAGATTAAACCATAATTATTTTCTAAATTACAATACGCAATAACTTCTTCATTCATTAACGGATCATGTCCAGTTTTCTTCTCCTTATGGACACTAAGCGGCACTAGAAACTGAGCGGGTGGTGCTCCCTTTGTTGTTATAGTAATAGATTAAACCATAATTATTTTCTAAATTACAATACGCAATAACTTCTTCATTCATTAACGGATCATGTCCAGTTTTCTTCTCCTTATGGACACTAAGCGGCACTAGAAACTGAGCGGGTGGTGCTCCCTTTGTTGTTATAGTAATAGATTAAACCATAATTATTTTCTAAATTACAATACGCAATAACTTCTACATTCATTAACGGATCATGTCCAGTTTTCTTCTCCTTATGGACACTAAGCGGCACTAGAAACTGAGCGGGTGGTGCTCCCTTTGTTGTTATAGCAATAGATTAAACCATAATTATTTTCTAAATTACAATACGCAATAACTTCTTCATTCATTAACGGATCATGTCCAGTTTTCTTCTCCTTATGGACACTAAGCGGCACTAGAAACTGAGCGGGTGGTGCTCCCTTTGTTGTTATAGTAATAGATTAAACCATAATTATTTTCTAAATTACAATACGCAATAACTTCTTCATTCATTAACGGATCATGTCCAGTTTTCTTCTCCTTATGGACACTAAGCGGCACTAGAAACTGAGCGGGTGGTGCTCCCTTTGTTGTTATAGTAATAGATTAAACCATAATTATTTTCTAAATTACAATACGCAATAACTTCTTCATTCATTAACGGATCATGTCCAGTTTTCTTCTCCTTATGGACACTAAGCGGCACTAGAAACTGAGCGGGTGGTGCTCCCTTTGTTGTTATAGCAATAGATTAAACCATAATTATTTTCTAAATTACAATACGCAATAACTTCTTCATTCATTAACGGATCATGTCCAGTTTTCTTCTCCTTATGGACACTAAGCGGCACTAGAAACTGAGCGGGTGGTGCTCCCTTTGTTGTTATAGTAATAGATTAAACCATAATTATTTTCTAAATTACAATACGCAATAACTTCTTCATTCATTAACGGATCATGTCCAGTTTTCTTCTCCTTATGGACACTAAGCGGCACTAGAAACTGAGCGGGTGGTGCTCCCTTTGTTGTTATAGTAATAGATTAAACCATAATTATTTTCTAAATTACAATACGCAATAACTTCTTCATTCATTAACGGATCATGTCCAGTTTTCTTCTCCTTATGGACACTAAGCGGCACTAGAAACTGAGCGGGTGGTGCTCCCTTTGTTGTTATAGCAATAGATTAAACCATAATTATTTTCTAAATTACAATACGCAATAACTTCTTCATTCATTAACGGATCATGTCCAGTTTTCTTCTCCTTATGGACACTAAGCGGCACTAGAAACTGAGCGGGTGGTGCTCCCTTTGTTGTTATAGTAATAGATTAAACCATAATTATTTTCTAAATTACAATACGCAATAACTTCTACATTCATTAACGGATCATGTCCAGTTTTCTTCTCCTTATGGACACTAAGCGGCACTAGAAACTGAGCGGGTGGTGCTCCCTTTGTTGTTATAGCAATAGATTAAACCATAATTATTTTCTAAATTACAATACGCAATAACTTCTTCATTCATTAACGGATCATGTCCAGTTTTCTTCTCCTTATGGACACTAAGCGGCACTAGAAACTGAGCGGGTGGTGCTCCCTTTGTTGTTATAGCAATAGATTAAACCATAATTATTTTCTAAATTACAATACGCAATAACTTCTTCATTCATTAACGGATCATGTCCAGTTTTCTTCTCCTTATGGACACTAAGCGGCACTAGAAACTGAGCGGGTGGTGCTCCCTTTGTTGTTATAGTAATAGATTAAACCATAATTATTTTCTAAATTACAATACGCAATAACTTCTTCATTCATTAACGGATCATGTCCAGTTTTCTTCTCCTTATGGACACTAAGCGGCACTAGAAACTGAGCGGGTGGTGCTCCCTTTGTTGTTATAGTAATAGATTAAACCATAATTATTTTCTAAATTACAATACGCAATAACTTCTTCATTCATTAACGGATCATGTCCAGTTTTCTTCTCCTTATGGACACTAAGCGGCACTAGAAACTGAGCGGGTGGTGCTCCCTTTGTTGTTATAGCAATAGATTAAACCATAATTATTTTCTAAATTACAATACGCAATAACTTCTTCATTCATTAACGGATCATGTCCAGTTTTCTTCTCCTTATGGACACTAAGCGGCACTAGAAACTGAGCGGGTGGTGCTCCCTTTGTTGTTATAGTAATAGATTAAACCATAATTATTTTCTAAATTACAATACGCAATAACTTCTTCATTCATTAACGGATCATGTCCAGTTTTCTTCTCCTTATGGACACTAAGCGGCACTAGAAACTGAGCGGGTGGTGCTCCCTTTGTTGTTATAGTAATAGATTAAACCATAATTATTTTCTAAATTACAATACGCAATAACTTCTTCATTCATTAACGGATCATGTCCAGTTTTCTTCTCCTTATGGACACTAAGCGGCACTAGAAACTGAGCGGGTGGTGCTCCCTTTGTTGTTATAGCAATAGATTAAACCATAATTATTTTCTAAATTACAATACGCAATAACTTCTTCATTCATTAACGGATCATGTCCAGTTTTCTTCTCCTTATGGACACTAAGCGGCACTAGAAACTGAGCGGGTGGTGCTCCCTTTGTTGTTATAGTAATAGATTAAACCATAATTATTTTCTAAATTACAATACGCAATAACTTCTACATTCATTAACGGATCATGTCCAGTTTTCTTCTCCTTATGGACACTAAGCGGCACTAGAAACTGAGCGGGTGGTGCTCCCTTTGTTGTTATAGCAATAGATTAAACCATAATTATTTTCTAAATTACAATACGCAATAACTTCTTCATTCATTAACGGATCATGTCCAGTTTTCTTCTCCTTATGGACACTAAGCGGCACTAGAAACTGAGCGGGTGGTGCTCCCTTTGTTGTTATAGCAATAGATTAAACCATAATTATTTTCTAAATTACAATACGCAATAACTTCTTCATTCATTAACGGATCATGTCCAGTTTTCTTCTCCTTATGGACACTAAGCGGCACTAGAAACTGAGCGGGTGGTGCTCCCTTTGTTGTTATAGTAATAGATTAAACCATAATTATTTTCTAAATTACAATACGCAATAACTTCTTCATTCATTAACGGATCATGTCCAGTTTTCTTCTCCTTATGGACACTAAGCGGCACTAGAAACTGAGCGGGTGGTGCTCCCTTTGTTGTTATAGTAATAGATTAAACCATAATTATTTTCTAAATTACAATACGCAATAACTTCTTCATTCATTAACGGATCATGTCCAGTTTTCTTCTCCTTATGGACACTAAGCGGCACTAGAAACTGAGCGGGTGGTGCTCCCTTTGTTGTTATAGTAATAGATTAAACCATAATTATTTTCTAAATTACAATACGCAATAACTTCTACATTCATTAACGGATCATGTCCAGTTTTCTTCTGCTTATGGACACTAAGCGGCACTAGAAACTGAGCGGGTGGTGCTCCCTTTGTTGTTATAGCAATAGATTAAACCATAATTATTTTCTAAATTACAATACGCAATAACTTCTACATTCATTAACCGATCATGTCCAGTTTTCTTCTGCTTATGGACACTAAGCGGCACTAGAAACTGAGCGGGTGGTGCTCCCTTTGTTGTTATAGTAATAGATTAAACCATAATTATTTTCTAAATTACAATACGCAATAACTTCTTCATTCATTAACGGATCATGTCCAGTTTTCTTCTCCTTATGGACACTAAGCGGCACTAGAAACTGAGCGGGTGGTGCTCCCTTTGTTGTTATAGTAATAGATTAAACCATAATTATTTTCTAAATTACAATACGCAATAACTTCTACATTCATTAACGGATCATGTCCAGTTTTCTTCTCCTTATGGACACTAAGCGGCACTAGAAACTGAGCGGGTGGTGCTCCCTTTGTTGTTATAGCAATAGATTAAACCATAATTATTTTCTAAATTACAATACGCAATAACTTCTACATTCATTAACCGATCATGTCCAGTTTTCTTCTGCTTATGGACACTAAGCGGCACTAGAAACTGAGCGGGTGGTGCTCCCTTTGTTGTTATAGCAATAGATTAAACCATAATTATTTTCTAAATTACAATACGCAATAACTTCTACATTCATTAACCGATCATGTCCAGTTTTCTTCTGCTTATGGACACTAAGCGGCACTAGAAACTGAGCGGGTGGTGCTCCCTTTGTTGTTATAGCAATAGATTAAACCATAATTATTTTCTAAATTACAATACGCAATAACTTCTACATTCATTAACCGATCATGTCCAGTTTTCTTCTGCTTATGGACACTAAGCGGCACTAGAAACTGAGCGGGTGGTGCTCCCTTTGTTGTTATAGCAATAGATTAAACCATAATTATTTTCTAAATTACAATACGCAATAACTTCTACATTCATTAACCGATCATGTCCAGTTTTCTTCTGCTTATGGACACTAAGCGGCACTAGAAACTGAGCGGGTGGTGCTCCCTTTGTTGTTATAGCAATAGATTAAACCATAATTATTTTCTAAATTACAATACGCAATAACTTCTACATTCATTAACCGATCATGTCCAGTTTTCTTCTGCTTATGGACACTAAGCGGCACTAGAAACTGAGCGGGTGGTGCTCCCTTTGTTGTTATAGCAATAGATTAAACCATAATTATTTTCTAAATTACAATACGCAATAACTTCTACATTCATTAACCGATCATGTCCAGTTTTCTTCTGCTTATGGACACTAAGCGGCACTAGAAACTGAGCGGGTGGTGCTCCCTTTGTTGTTATAGCAATAGATTAAACCATAATTATTTTCTAAATTACAATACGCAATAACTTCTACATTCATTAACCGATCATGTCCAGTTTTCTTCTGCTTATGGACACTAAGCGGCACTAGAAACTGAGCGGGTGGTGCTCCCTTTGTTGTTATAGCAATAGATTAAACCATAATTATTTTCTAAATTACAATACGCAATAACTTCTACATTCATTAACCGATCATGTCCAGTTTTCTTCTGCTTATGGACACTAAGCGGCACTAGAAACTGAGCGGGTGGTGCTCCCTTTGTTGTTATAGCAATAGATTAAACCATAATTATTTTCTAAATTACAATACGCAATAACTTCTACATTCATTAACCGATCATGTCCAGTTTTCTTCTGCTTATGGACACTAAGCGGCACTAGAAACTGAGCGGGTGGTGCTCCCTTTGTTGTTATAGCAATAGATTAAACCATAATTATTTTCTAAATTACAATACGCAATAACTTCTACATTCATTAACCGATCATGTCCAGTTTTCTTCTGCTTATGGACACTAAGCGGCACTAGAAACTGAGCGGGTGGTGCTCCCTTTGTTGTTATAGCAATAGATTAAACCATAATTATTTTCTAAATTACAATACGCAATAACTTCTACATTCATTAACCGATCATGTCCAGTTTTCTTCTGCTTATGGACACTAAGCGGCACTAGAAACTGAGCGGGTGGTGCTCCCTTTGTTGTTATAGCAATAGATTAAACCATAATTATTTTCTAAATTACAATACGCAATAACTTCTACATTCATTAACCGATCATGTCCAGTTTTCTTCTGCTTATGGACACTAAGCGGCACTAGAAACTGAGCGGGTGGTGCTCCCTTTGTTGTTATAGCAATAGATTAAACCATAATTATTTTCTAAATTACAATACGCAATAACTTCTACATTCATTAACCGATCATGTCCAGTTTTCTTCTGCTTATGGACACTAAGCGGCACTAGAAACTGAGCGGGTGGTGCTCCCTTTGTTGTTATAGTAATAGATTAAACCATAATTATTTTCTAAATTACAATAAGCAATAACTTCTTCATTCATTAACCGATCATGTCCAGTTTTCTTCTGCTTATGGACACTAAGCGGCACTAGAAACTGAGCGGGTGGTGCTCCCTTTGTTGTTATAGTAATAGATTAAACCATAATTATTTTCTAAATTACAATACGCAATAACTTCTTCATTCATTAACCGATCATGTCCAGTTTTCTTCTGCTTATGGACACTAAGCGGCACTAGAAACTGAGCGGGTGGTGCTCCCTTTGTTGTTATAGTAATAGATTAAACCATAATTATTTTCTAAATTACAATACGCAATAACTTCTTCATTCATTAACCGATCATGTCCAGTTTTCTTCTGCTTATGGACACTAAGCGGCACTAGAAACTGAGCGGGTGGTGCTCCCTTTGTTGTTATAGTAATAGATTAAACCATAATTATTTTCTAAATTACAATACGCAATAACTTCTTCATTCATTAACCGATCATGTCCAGTTTTCTTCTGCTTATGGACACTAAGCGGCACTAGAAACTGAGCGGGTGGTGCTCCCTTTGTTGTTATAGTAATAGATTAAACCATAATTATTTTCTAAATTACAATACGCAATAACTTCTTCATTCATTAACCGATCATGTCCAGTTTTCTTCTGCTTATGGACACTAAGCGGCACTAGAAACTGAGCGGGTGGTGCTCCCTTTGTTGTTATAGTAATAGATTAAACCATAATTATTTTCTAAATTACAATACGCAATAACTTCTTCATTCATTAACCGATCATGTCCAGTTTTCTTCTGCTTATGGACACTAAGCGGCACTAGAAACTGAGCGGGTGGTGCTCCCTTTGTTGTTATAGTAATAGATTAAACCATAATTATTTTCTAAATTACAATACGCAATAACTTCTTCATTCATTAACCGATCATGTCCAGTTTTCTTCTGCTTATGGACACTAAGCGGCACTAGAAACTGAGCGGGTGGTGCTCCCTTTGTTGTTATAGTAATAGATTAAACCATAATTATTTTCTAAATTACAATAAGCAATAACTTCTTCATTCATTAACCGATCATGTCCAGTTTTCTTCTGCTTATGGACACTAAGCGGCACTAGAAACTGAGCGGGTGGTGCTCCCTTTGTTGTTATAGTAATAGATTAAACCATAATTATTTTCTAAATTACAATAAGCAATAACTTCTACATTCATTAACCGATCATGTCCAGTTTTCTTCTGCTTATGGACACTAAGCGGCACTAGAAACTGAGCGGGTGGTGCTCCCTTTGTTGTTATAGTAATAGATTAAACCATAATTATTTTCTAAATTACAATAAGCAATAACTTCTACATTCATTAACCGATCATGTCCAGTTTTCTTCTGCTTATGGACACTAAGCGGCACTAGAAACTGAGCGGGTGGTGCTCCCTTTGTTGTTATAGTAATAGATTAAACCATAATTATTTTCTAAATTACAATAAGCAATAACTTCTACATTCATTAACCGATCATGTCCAGTTTTCTTCTGCTTATGGACACTAAGCGGCACTAGAAACTGAGCGGGTGGTGCTCCCTTTGTTGTTATAGTAATAGATTAAACCATAATTATTTTCTAAATTACAATAAGCAATAACTTCTACATTCATTAACCGATCATGTCCAGTTTTCTTCTGCTTATGGACACTAAGCGGCACTAGAAACTGAGCGGGTGGTGCTCCCTTTGTTGTTATAGCAATAGATTAAACCATAATTATTTTCTAAATTACAATAAGCAATAACTTCTACATTCATTAACCGATCATGTCCAGTTTTCTTCTGCTTATGGACACTAAGCGGCACTAGAAACTGAGCGGGTGGTGCTCCCTTTGTTGTTATAGTAATAGATTAAACCATAATTATTTTCTAAATTACAATAAGCAATAACTTCTTCATTCATTAACCGATCATGTCCAGTTTTCTTCTGCTTATGGACACTAAGCGGCACTAGAAACTGAGCGGGTGGTGCTCCCTTTGTTGTTATAGTAATAGATTAAACCATAATTATTTTCTAAATTACAATAAGCAATAACTTCTACATTCATTAACCGATCATGTCCAGTTTTCTTCTGCTTATGGACACTAAGCGGCACTAGAAACTGAGCGGGTGGTGCTCCCTTTGTTGTTATAGTAATAGATTAAACCATAATTATTTTCTAAATTACAATAAGCAATAACTTCTACATTCATTAACCGATCATGTCCAGTTTTCTTCTGCTTATGGACACTAAGCGGCACTAGAAACTGAGCGGGTGGTGCTCCCTTTGTTGTTATAGTAATAGATTAAACCATAATTATTTTCTAAATTACAATAAGCAATAACTTCTACATTCATTAACCGATCATGTCCAGTTTTCTTCTGCTTATGGACACTAAGCGGCACTAGAAACTGAGCGGGTGGTGCTCCCTTTGTTGTTATAGTAATAGATTAAACCATAATTATTTTCTAAATTACAATAAGCAATAACTTCTTCATCATTAACCGATCATGTCCAGTTTTCTTCTGCTTATGGACACTAAGCGGCACTAGAAACTGAGCGGGTGGTGCTCCCTTTGTTGTTATAGTAATAGATTAAACCATAATTATTTTCTAAATTACAATAAGCAATAACTTCTACATTCATTAACCGATCATGTCCAGTTTTCTTCTGCTTATGGACACTAAGCGGCACTAGAAACTGAGCGGGTGGTGCTCCCTTTGTTGTTATAGTAATAGATTAAACCATAATTATTTTCTAAATTACAATAAGCAATAACTTCTTCATCATTAACCGATCATGTCCAGTTTTCTTCTGCTTATGGACACTAAGCGGCACTAGAAACTGAGCGGGTGGTGCTCCCTTTGTTGTTATAGTAATAGATTAAACCATAATTATTTTCTAAATTACAATAAGCAATAACTTCTTCATCATTAACCGATCATGTCCAGTTTTCTTCTGCTTATGGACACTAAGCGGCACTAGAAACTGAGCGGGTGGTGCTCCCTTTGTTGTTATAGTAATAGATTAAACCATAATTATTTTCTAAATTACAATAAGCAATAACTTCTTCATCATTAACCGATCATGTCCAGTTTTCTTCTGCTTATGGACACTAAGCGGCACTAGAAACTGAGCGGGTGGTGCTCCCTTTGTTGTTATAGTAATAGATTAAACCATAATTATTTTCTAAATTACAATAAGCAATAACTTCTACATTCATTAACCGATCATGTCCAGTTTTCTTCTGCTTATGGACACTAAGCGGCACTAGAAACTGAGCGGGTGGTGCTCCCTTTGTTGTTATAGTAATAGATTAAACCATAATTATTTTCTAAATTACAATAAGCAATAACTTCTTCATCATTAACCGATCATGTCCAGTTTTCTTCTGCTTATGGACACTAAGCGGCACTAGAAACTGAGCGGGTGGTGCTCCCTTTGTTGTTATAGTAATAGATTAAACCATAATTATTTTCTAAATTACAATAAGCAATAACTTCTTCATCATTAACCGATCATGTCCAGTTTTCTTCTGCTTATGGACACTAAGCGGCACTAGAAACTGAGCGGGTGGTGCTCCCTTTGTTGTTATAGTAATAGATTAAACCATAATTATTTTCTAAATTACAATAAGCAATAACTTCTACATTCATTAACCGATCATGTCCAGTTTTCTTCTGCTTATGGACACTAAGCGGCACTAGAAACTGAGCGGGTGGTGCTCCCTTTGTTGTTATAGTAATAGATTAAACCATAATTATTTTCTAAATTACAATAAGCAATAACTTCTTCATCATTAACCGATCATGTCCAGTTTTCTTCTGCTTATGGACACTAAGCGGCACTAGAAACTGAGCGGGTGGTGCTCCCTTTGTTGTTATAGTAATAGATTAAACCATAATTATTTTCTAAATTACAATAAGCAATAACTTCTTCATCATTAACCGATCATGTCCAGTTTTCTTCTGCTTATGGACACTAAGCGGCACTAGAAACTGAGCGGGTGGTGCTCCCTTTGTTGTTATAGTAATAGATTAAACCATAATTATTTTCTAAATTACAATAAGCAATAACTTCTTCATTCATTAACCGATCATGTCCAGTTTTCTTCTGCTTATGGACACTAAGCGGCACTAGAAACTGAGCGGGTGGTGCTCCCTTTGTTGTTATAGTAATAGATTAAACCATAATTATTTTCTAAATTACAATACGCAATAACTTCTTCATTCATTAACCGATCATGTCCAGTTTTCTTCTGCTTATGGACACTAAGCGGCACTAGAAACTGAGCGGGTGGTGCTCCCTTTGTTGTTATAGCAATAGATTAAACCATAATTATTTTCTAAATTACAATACGCAATAACTTCTTCATTCATTAACCGATCATGTCCAGTTTTCTTCTGCTTATGGACACTAAGCGGCACTAGAAACTGAGCGGGTGGTGCTCCCTTTGTTGTTATAGTAATAGATTAAACCATAATTATTTTCTAAATTACAATACGCAATAACTTCTTCATTCATTAACCGATCATGTCCAGTTTTCTTCTGCTTATGGACACTAAGCGGCACTAGAAACTGAGCGGGTGGTGCTCCCTTTGTTGTTATAGTAATAGATTAAACCATAATTATTTTCTAAATTACAATACGCAATAACTTCTTCATTCATTAACCGATCATGTCCAGTTTTCTTCTGCTTATGGACACTAAGCGGCACTAGAAACTGAGCGGGTGGTGCTCCCTTTGTTGTTATAGCAATAGATTAAACCATAATTATTTTCTAAATTACAATACGCAATAACTTCTTCATTCATTAACCGATCATGTCCAGTTTTCTTCTGCTTATGGACACTAAGCGGCACTAGAAACTGAGCGGGTGGTGCTCCCTTTGTTGTTATAGTAATAGATTAAACCATAATTATTTTCTAAATTACAATACGCAATAACTTCTACATTCATTAACCGATCATGTCCAGTTTTCTTCTGCTTATGGACACTAAGCGGCACTAGAAACTGAGCGGGTGGTGCTCCCTTTGTTGTTATAGCAATAGATTAAACCATAATTATTTTCTAAATTACAATACGCAATAACTTCTACATTCATTAACCGATCATGTCCAGTTTTCTTCTGCTTATGGACACTAAGCGGCACTAGAAACTGAGCGGGTGGTGCTCCCTTTGTTGTTATAGCAATAGATTAAACCATAATTATTTTCTAAATTACAATACGCAATAACTTCTTCATTCATTAACCGATCATGTCCAGTTTTCTTCTGCTTATGGACACTAAGCGGCACTAGAAACTGAGCGGGTGGTGCTCCCTTTGTTGTTATAGCAATAGATTAAACCATAATTATTTTCTAAATTACAATACGCAATAACTTCTTCATTCATTAACCGATCATGTCCAGTTTTCTTCTGCTTATGGACACTAAGCGGCACTAGAAACTGAGCGGGTGGTGCTCCCTTTGTTGTTATAGCAATAGATTAAACCATAATTATTTTCTAAATTACAATACGCAATAACTTCTACATTCATTAACCGATCATGTCCAGTTTTCTTCTGCTTATGGACACTAAGCGGCACTAGAAACTGAGCGGGTGGTGCTCCCTTTGTTGTTATAGCAATAGATTAAACCATAATTATTTTCTAAATTACAATACGCAATAACTTCTACATTCATTAACCGATCATGTCCAGTTTTCTTCTGCTTATGGACACTAAGCGGCACTAGAAACTGAGCGGGTGGTGCTCCCTTTGTTGTTATAGCAATAGATTAAACCATAATTATTTTCTAAATTACAATACGCAATAACTTCTTCATTCATTAACCGATCATGTCCAGTTTTCTTCTGCTTATGGACACTAAGCGGCACTAGAAACTGAGCGGGTGGTGCTCCCTTTGTTGTTATAGCAATAGATTAAACCATAATTATTTTCTAAATTACAATACGCAATAACTTCTACATTCATTAACCGATCATGTCCAGTTTTCTTCTGCTTATGGACACTAAGCGGCACTAGAAACTGAGCGGGTGGTGCTCCCTTTGTTGTTATAGTAATAGATTAAACCATAATTATTTTCTAAATTACAATACGCAATAACTTCTACATTCATTAACCGATCATGTCCAGTTTTCTTCTCCTTATGGACACTAAGCGGCACTAGAAACTGAGCGGGTGGTGCTCCCTTTGTTGTTATAGTAATAGATTAAACCATAATTATTTTCTAAATTACAATACGCAATAACTTCTTCATTCATTAATCGATCATGTCCAGTTTTCTTCTGCTTATGGACACTAAGCGGCACTAGAAACTGAGCGGGTGGTGCTCCCTTTGTTGTTATAGCAATAGATTAAACCATAATTATTTTCTAAATTACAATACGCAATAACTTCTACATTCATTAACCGATCATGTCCAGTTTTCTTCTGCTTATGGACACTAAGCGGCACTAGAAACTGAGCGGGTGGTGCTCCCTTTGTTGTTATAGTAATAGATTAAACCATAATTATTTTCTAAATTACAATACGCAATAACTTCTACATTCATTAACCGATCATGTCCAGTTTTCTTCTGCTTATGGACACTAAGCGGCACTAGAAACTGAGCGGGTGGTGCTCCCTTTGTTGTTATAGCAATAGATTAAACCATAATTATTTTCTAAATTACAATACGCAATAACTTCTACATTCATTAACCGATCATGTCCAGTTTTCTTCTGCTTATGGACACTAAGCGGCACTAGAAACTGAGCGGGTGGTGCTCCCTTTGTTGTTATAGTAATAGATTAAACCATAATTATTTTCTAAATTACAATACGCAATAACTTCTACATTCATTAACCGATCATGTCCAGTTTTCTTCTCCTTATGGACACTAAGCGGCACTAGAAACTGAGCGGGTGGTGCTCCCTTTGTTGTTATAGTAATAGATTAAACCATAATTATTTTCTAAATTACAATAAGCAATAACTTCTTCATTCATTAATCGATCATGTCCAGTTTTCTTCTGCTTATGGACACTAAGCGGCACTAGAAACTGAGCGGGTGGTGCTCCCTTTGTTGTTATAGTAATAGATTAAACCATAATTATTTTCTAAATTACAATACGCAATAACTTCTTCATTCATTAACCGATCATGTCCAGTTTTCTTCTGCTTATGGACACTAAGCGGCACTAGAAACTGAGCGGGTGGTGCTCCCTTTGTTGTTATAGTAATAGATTAAACCATAATTATTTTCTAAATTACAATACGCAATAACTTCTACATTCATTAACCGATCATGTCCAGTTTTCTTCTCCTTATGGACACTAAGCGGCACTAGAAACTGAGCGGGTGGTGCTCCCTTTGTTGTTATAGTAATAGATTAAACCATAATTATTTTCTAAATTACAATACGCAATAACTTCTACATTCATTAACCGATCATGTCCAGTTTTCTTCTCCTTATGGACACTAAGCGGCACTAGAAACTGAGCGGGTAGTGCTCCCTTTGTTGTTATAGCAATAGATTAAACCATAATTATTTTCTAAATTACAATACGCAATAACTTCTTCATTCATTAACCGATCATGTCCAGTTTTCTTCTCCTTATGGACACTAAGCGGCACTAGAAACTGAGCGGGTGGTGCTCCCTTTGTTGTTATAGTAATAGATTAAACCATAATTATTTTCTAAATTACAATACGCAATAACTTCTACATTCATTAACCGATCATGTCCAGTTTTCTTCTCCTTATGGACACTAAGCGGCACTAGAAACTGAGCGGGTAGTGCTCCCTTTGTTGTTATAGTAATAGATTAAACCATAATTATTTTCTAAATTACAATACGCAATAACTTCTTCATTCATTAACCGATCATGTCCAGTTTTCTTCTCCTTATGGACACTAAGCGGCACTAGAAACTGAGCGGGTGGTGCTCCCTTTGTTGTTATAGTAATAGATTAAACCATAATTATTTTCTAAATTACAATACGCAATAACTTCTTCATTCATTAACCGATCATGTCCAGTTTTCTTCTCCTTATGGACACTAAGCGGCACTAGAAACTGAGCGGGTGGTGCTCCCTTTGTTGTTATAGTAATAGATTAAACCATAATTATTTTCTAAATTACAATACGCAATAACTTCTACATTCATTAACCGATCATGTCCAGTTTTCTTCTCCTTATGGACACTAAGCGGCACTAGAAACTGAGCGGGTGGTGCTCCCTTTGTTGTTATAGTAATAGATTAAACCATAATTATTTTCTAAATTACAATACGCAATAACTTCTACATTCATTAACCGATCATGTCCAGTTTTCTTCTCCTTATGGACACTAAGCGGCACTAGAAACTGAGCGGGTGGTGCTCCCTTTGTTGTTATAGTAATAGATTAAACCATAATTATTTTCTAAATTACAATACGCAATAACTTCTTCATTCATTAACCGATCATGTCCAGTTTTCTTCTCCTTATGGACACTAAGCGGCACTAGAAACTGAGCGGGTGGTGCTCCCTTTGTTGTTATAGTAATAGATTAAACCATAATTATTTTCTAAATTACAATACGCAATAACTTCTACATTCATTAACCGATCATGTCCAGTTTTCTTCTCCTTATGGACACTAAGCGGCACTAGAAACTGAGCGGGTGGTGCTCCCTTTGTTGTTATAGTAATAGATTAAACCATAATTATTTTCTAAATTACAATACGCAATAACTTCTTCATTCATTAACCGATCATGTCCAGTTTTCTTCTCCTTATGGACACTAAGCGGCACTAGAAACTGAGCGGGTGGTGCTCCCTTTGTTGTTATAGTAATAGATTAAACCATAATTATTTTCTAAATTACAATACGCAATAACTTCTACATTCATTAACCGATCATGTCCAGTTTTCTTCTCCTTATGGACACTAAGCGGCACTAGAAACTGAGCGGGTGGTGCTCCCTTTGTTGTTATAGTAATAGATTAAACCATAATTATTTTCTAAATTACAATACGCAATAACTTCTACATTCATTAACCGATCATGTCCAGTTTTCTTCTCCTTATGGACACTAAGCGGCACTAGAAACTGAGCGGGTGGTGCTCCCTTTGTTGTTATAGTAATAGATTAAACCATAATTATTTTCTAAATTACAATACGCAATAACTTCTACATTCATTAACCGATCATGTCCAGTTTTCTTCTCCTTATGGACACTAAGCGGCACTAGAAACTGAGCGGGTGGTGCTCCCTTTGTTGTTATAGTAATAGATTAAACCATAATTATTTTCTAAATTACAATACGCAATAACTTCTTCATTCATTAACCGATCATGTCCAGTTTTCTTCTCCTTATGGACACTAAGCGGCACTAGAAACTGAGCGGGTGGTGCTCCCTTTGTTGTTATAGTAATAGATTAAACCATAATTATTTTCTAAATTACAATACGCAATAACTTCTACATTCATTAACCGATCATGTCCAGTTTTCTTCTCCTTATGGACACTAAGCGGCACTAGAAACTGAGCGGGTGGTGCTCCCTTTGTTGTTATAGTAATAGATTAAACCATAATTATTTTCTAAATTACAATACGCAATAACTTCTTCATTCATTAACCGATCATGTCCAGTTTTCTTCTCCTTATGGACACTAAGCGGCACTAGAAACTGAGCGGGTGGTGCTCCCTTTGTTGTTATAGTAATAGATTAAACCATAATTATTTTCTAAATTACAATACGCAATAACTTCTACATTCATTAACCGATCATGTCCAGTTTTCTTCTCCTTATGGACACTAAGCGGCACTAGAAACTGAGCGGGTGGTGCTCCCTTTGTTGTTATAGTAATAGATTAAACCATAATTATTTTCTAAATTACAATACGCAATAACTTCTACATTCATTAACCGATCATGTCCAGTTTTCTTCTGCTTATGGACACTAAGCGGCACTAGAAACTGAGCGGGTGGTGCTCCCTTTGTTGTTATAGTAATAGATTAAACCATAATTATTTTCTAAATTACAATACGCAATAACTTCTTCATTCATTAACCGATCATGTCCAGTTTTCTTCTCCTTATGGACACTAAGCGGCACTAGAAACTGAGCGGGTGGTGCTCCCTTTGTTGTTATAGTAATAGATTAAACCATAATTATTTTCTAAATTACAATACGCAATAACTTCTACATTCATTAACCGATCATGTCCAGTTTTCTTCTCCTTATGGACACTAAGCGGCACTAGAAACTGAGCGGGTGGTGCTCCCTTTGTTGTTATAGTAATAGATTAAACCATAATTATTTTCTAAATTACAATACGCAATAACTTCTACATTCATTAACCGATCATGTCCAGTTTTCTTCTCCTTATGGACACTAAGCGGCACTAGAAACTGAGCGGGTGGTGCTCCCTTTGTTGTTATAGTAATAGATTAAACCATAATTATTTTCTAAATTACAATACGCAATAACTTCTACATTCATTAACCGATCATGTCCAGTTTTCTTCTCCTTATGGACACTAAGCGGCACTAGAAACTGAGCGGGTGGTGCTCCCTTTGTTGTTATAGTAATAGATTAAACCATAATTATTTTCTAAATTACAATACGCAATAACTTCTTCATTCATTAACCGATCATGTCCAGTTTTCTTCTCCTTATGGACACTAAGCGGCACTAGAAACTGAGCGGGTGGTGCTCCCTTTGTTGTTATAGTAATAGATTAAACCATAATTATTTTCTAAATTACAATACGCAATAACTTCTTCATTCATTAACCGATCATGTCCAGTTTTCTTCTCCTTATGGACACTAAGCGGCACTAGAAACTGAGCGGGTGGTGCTCCCTTTGTTGTTATAGTAATAGATTAAACCATAATTATTTTCTAAATTACAATACGCAATAACTTCTTCATTCATTAACCGATCATGTCCAGTTTTCTTCTCCTTATGGACACTAAGCGGCACTAGAAACTGAGCGGGTGGTGCTCCCTTTGTTGTTATAGTAATAGATTAAACCATAATTATTTTCTAAATTACAATACGCAATAACTTCTTCATTCATTAACCGATCATGTCCAGTTTTCTTCTCCTTATGGACACTAAGCGGCACTAGAAACTGAGCGGGTGGTGCTCCCTTTGTTGTTATAGTAATAGATTAAACCATAATTATTTTCTAAATTACAATACGCAATAACTTCTTCATTCATTAACCGATCATGTCCAGTTTTCTTCTCCTTATGGACACTAAGCGGCACTAGAAACTGAGCGGGTGGTGCTCCCTTTGTTGTTATAGTAATAGATTAAACCATAATTATTTTCTAAATTACAATACGCAATAACTTCTTCATTCATTAACCGATCATGTCCAGTTTTCTTCTCCTTATGGACACTAAGCGGCACTAGAAACTGAGCGGGTGGTGCTCCCTTTGTTGTTATAGTAATAGATTAAACCATAATTATTTTCTAAATTACAATACGCAATAACTTCTACATTCATTAACCGATCATGTCCAGTTTTCTTCTCCTTATGGACACTAAGCGGCACTAGAAACTGAGCGGGTGGTGCTCCCTTTGTTGTTATAGTAATAGATTAAACCATAATTATTTTCTAAATTACAATACGCAATAACTTCTTCATTCATTAACCGATCATGTCCAGTTTTCTTCTCCTTATGGACACTAAGCGGCACTAGAAACTGAGCGGGTGGTGCTCCCTTTGTTGTTATAGTAATAGATTAAACCATAATTATTTTCTAAATTACAATACGCAATAACTTCTTCATTCATTAACCGATCATGTCCAGTTTTCTTCTCCTTATGGACACTAAGCGGCACTAGAAACTGAGCGGGTGGTGCTCCCTTTGTTGTTATAGTAATAGATTAAACCATAATTATTTTCTAAATTACAATACGCAATAACTTCTACATTCATTAACCGATCATGTCCAGTTTTCTTCTGCTTATGGACACTAAGCGGCACTAGAAACTGAGCGGGTGGTGCTCCCTTTGTTGTTATAGTAATAGATTAAACCATAATTATTTTCTAAATTACAATACGCAATAACTTCTTCATTCATTAACCGATCATGTCCAGTTTTCTTCTCCTTATGGACACTAAGCGGCACTAGAAACTGAGCGGGTGGTGCTCCCTTTGTTGTTATAGTAATAGATTAAACCATAATTATTTTCTAAATTACAATACGCAATAACTTCTACATTCATTAACCGATCATGTCCAGTTTTCTTCTCCTTATGGACACTAAGCGGCACTAGAAACTGAGCGGGTGGTGCTCCCTTTGTTGTTATAGTAATAGATTAAACCATAATTATTTTCTAAATTACAATACGCAATAACTTCTTCATTCATTAACCGATCATGTCCAGTTTTCTTCTCCTTATGGACACTAAGCGGCACTAGAAACTGAGCGGGTGGTGCTCCCTTTGTTGTTATAGTAATAGATTAAACCATAATTATTTTCTAAATTACAATACGCAATAACTTCTACATTCATTAACCGATCATGTCCAGTTTTCTTCTGCTTATGGACACTAAGCGGCACTAGAAACTGAGCGGGTGGTGCTCCCTTTGTTGTTATAGTAATAGATTAAACCATAATTATTTTCTAAATTACAATACGCAATAACTTCTTCATTCATTAACCGATCATGTCCAGTTTTCTTCTCCTTATGGACACTAAGCGGCACTAGAAACTGAGCGGGTGGTGCTCCCTTTGTTGTTATAGTAATAGATTAAACCATAATTATTTTCTAAATTACAATACGCAATAACTTCTTCATTCATTAACCGATCATGTCCAGTTTTCTTCTCCTTATGGACACTAAGCGGCACTAGAAACTGAGCGGGTGGTGCTCCCTTTGTTGTTATAGTAATAGATTAAACCATAATTATTTTCTAAATTACAATACGCAATAACTTCTACATTCATTAACCGATCATGTCCAGTTTTCTTCTCCTTATGGACACTAAGCGGCACTAGAAACTGAGCGGGTGGTGCTCCCTTTGTTGTTATAGTAATAGATTAAACCATAATTATTTTCTAAATTACAATACGCAATAACTTCTACATTCATTAACCGATCATGTCCAGTTTTCTTCTCCTTATGGACACTAAGCGGCACTAGAAACTGAGCGGGTGGTGCTCCCTTTGTTGTTATAGTAATAGATTAAACCATAATTATTTTCTAAATTACAATACGCAATAACTTCTACATTCATTAACCGATCATGTCCAGTTTTCTTCTGCTTATGGACACTAAGCGGCACTAGAAACTGAGCGGGTGGTGCTCCCTTTGTTGTTATAGTAATAGATTAAACCATAATTATTTTCTAAATTACAATACGCAATAACTTCTACATTCATTAACCGATCATGTCCAGTTTTCTTCTGCTTATGGACACTAAGCGGCACTAGAAACTGAGCGGGTGGTGCTCCCTTTGTTGTTATAGTAATAGATTAAACCATAATTATTTTCTAAATTACAATACGCAATAACTTCTACATTCATTAACCGATCATGTCCAGTTTTCTTCTCCTTATGGACACTAAGCGGCACTAGAAACTGAGCGGGTGGTGCTCCCTTTGTTGTTATAGTAATAGATTAAACCATAATTATTTTCTAAATTACAATACGCAATAACTTCTACATTCATTAACCGATCATGTCCAGTTTTCTTCTCCTTATGGACACTAAGCGGCACTAGAAACTGAGCGGGTGGTGCTCCCTTTGTTGTTATAGTAATAGATTAAACCATAATTATTTTCTAAATTACAATACGCAATAACTTCTACATTCATTAACCGATCATGTCCAGTTTTCTTCTGCTTATGGACACTAAGCGGCACTAGAAACTGAGCGGGTGGTGCTCCCTTTGTTGTTATAGTAATAGATTAAACCATAATTATTTTCTAAATTACAATACGCAATAACTTCTACATTCATTAACCGATCATGTCCAGTTTTCTTCTGCTTATGGACACTAAGCGGCACTAGAAACTGAGCGGGTGGTGCTCCCTTTGTTGTTATAGTAATAGATTAAACCATAATTATTTTCTAAATTACAATACGCAATAACTTCTACATTCATTAACCGATCATGTCCAGTTTTCTTCTCCTTATGGACACTAAGCGGCACTAGAAACTGAGCGGGTGGTGCTCCCTTTGTTGTTATAGTAATAGATTAAACCATAATTATTTTCTAAATTACAATACGCAATAACTTCTACATTCATTAACCGATCATGTCCAGTTTTCTTCTCCTTATGGACACTAAGCGGCACTAGAAACTGAGCGGGTGGTGCTCCCTTTGTTGTTATAGTAATAGATTAAACCATAATTATTTTCTAAATTACAATACGCAATAACTTCTTCATTCATTAACCGATCATGTCCAGTTTTCTTCTCCTTATGGACACTAAGCGGCACTAGAAACTGAGCGGGTGGTGCTCCCTTTGTTGTTATAGTAATAGATTAAACCATAATTATTTTCTAAATTACAATACGCAATAACTTCTTCATTCATTAACCGATCATGTCCAGTTTTCTTCTCCTTATGGACACTAAGCGGCACTAGAAACTGAGCGGGTGGTGCTCCCTTTGTTGTTATAGTAATAGATTAAACCATAATTATTTTCTAAATTACAATACGCAATAACTTCTTCATTCATTAACCGATCATGTCCAGTTTTCTTCTCCTTATGGACACTAAGCGGCACTAGAAACTGAGCGGGTGGTGCTCCCTTTGTTGTTATAGTAATAGATTAAACCATAATTATTTTCTAAATTACAATACGCAATAACTTCTTCATTCATTAACCGATCATGTCCAGTTTTCTTCTCCTTATGGACACTAAGCGGCACTAGAAACTGAGCGGGTGGTGCTCCCTTTGTTGTTATAGTAATAGATTAAACCATAATTATTTTCTAAATTACAATACGCAATAACTTCTTCATTCATTAACCGATCATGTCCAGTTTTCTTCTCCTTATGGACACTAAGCGGCACTAGAAACTGAGCGGGTGGTGCTCCCTTTGTTGTTATAGTAATAGATTAAACCATAATTATTTTCTAAATTACAATACGCAATAACTTCTTCATTCATTAACCGATCATGTCCAGTTTTCTTCTCCTTATGGACACTAAGCGGCACTAGAAACTGAGCGGGTGGTGCTCCCTTTGTTGTTATAGTAATAGATTAAACCATAATTATTTTCTAAATTACAATACGCAATAACTTCTTCATTCATTAACCGATCATGTCCAGTTTTCTTCTCCTTATGGACACTAAGCGGCACTAGAAACTGAGCGGGTGGTGCTCCCTTTGTTGTTATAGTAATAGATTAAACCATAATTATTTTCTAAATTACAATACGCAATAACTTCTACATTCATTAACCGATCATGTCCAGTTTTCTTCTCCTTATGGACACTAAGCGGCACTAGAAACTGAGCGGGTGGTGCTCCCTTTGTTGTTATAGTAATAGATTAAACCATAATTATTTTCTAAATTACAATACGCAATAACTTCTTCATTCATTAACCGATCATGTCCAGTTTTCTTCTCCTTATGGACACTAAGCGGCACTAGAAACTGAGCGGGTGGTGCTCCCTTTGTTGTTATAGTAATAGATTAAACCATAATTATTTTCTAAATTACAATACGCAATAACTTCTTCATTCATTAACCGATCATGTCCAGTTTTCTTCTCCTTATGGACACTAAGCGGCACTAGAAACTGAGCGGGTGGTGCTCCCTTTGTTGTTATAGTAATAGATTAAACCATAATTATTTTCTAAATTACAATACGCAATAACTTCTTCATTCATTAACCGATCATGTCCAGTTTTCTTCTCCTTATGGACACTAAGCGGCACTAGAAACTGAGCGGGTGGTGCTCCCTTTGTTGTTATAGTAATAGATTAAACCATAATTATTTTCTAAATTACAATACGCAATAACTTCTTCATTCATTAACCGATCATGTCCAGTTTTCTTCTCCTTATGGACACTAAGCGGCACTAGAAACTGAGCGGGTGGTGCTCCCTTTGTTGTTTACACTAATAGTATGTGAGCAGGCGGGTCGTGTCTAACACACGGGGTTAAATGGGGAACGTTGTTTACCCTCTCTCTCGCACCCGTTGCCCTTACGGAGGGGGAAAGTCCGGACGCCTAATCTTGCGAACGGGGGCACGCCGGGGGACGGGGTTTTCGACGATTTGCAGGGAATAAAAATGCGAAGAGAATAGGACCGCGCTCGAGGGGGTTTCTGGCGCGAAAACGTGCGAAAAAAGCGTGCGAAAATTCGCGTGCGGGTCGGTGCACGCATGACGTCACGATGCGCAGAGCGAGAAACGTCAGACGAAATTGCGCGCATCGCGAGCGCATTTTCGAACGGACTTTTCGACGACTTGGGGGCGTTTTCGCGGCGCGAGACCGTCGAAAACGTGTTCAGCGGGTCGGAAAGTACCTTATACGACCCTTTGCGGCCCGCAATTTGCGAATTTTTTTTGCACTAATTTTCCCCATTTTATGCCTTACAGACACGAGCGAAATGCGGCGACAAGGAGACGATTTCGGGGTTCGGAATGGTGCGGAATCGCTCCGGAGCACCCCAATTACCGCCGGAGTGGCGATTCGCGACCGATCGGAGGGGGGGAAATTTGCGAAAATTGCGAAAAACTCGCGAAAATTCCATGATTTACAGGAAGCGGGCGATTTCGGGGGACGGCACCGGGCGCAATCGCTCCGCCGCACCCCCATTACCCCCGGAACGACGTGTTTGCAAAAGCAATCGGCACCGGTTTTTTGCAACGTGGGAAAATGCGCAAATTTTCAATGTTTTTCAGGGAGGGCGAAACGCGAGCGGCGCCAGCGGGCCGGGAATGAGCTGCCCGGCCCCAAATTACCCCCGTCACACCGTTTTCACCCATCGATTCGCGACATTGCGAAATTTTAATCGAATCTTCATTTTCACTCTGCGTAGCCACTGCGTAGAGTGAGATTTTGCTAAAACGCTCGATTCTTCCTTCTCGACGGCGAAAGAGGCGACGTGGGGCCGCGTCGTGGTCGGGAATGAGCTGCCCGACCACGAATCACCCTGAACTAATAATTTTTGCACGTCAAATCGCAAGAATGCGAAAATTCGTCGAAATCTTTTTTTTTTTTTGCTCCCACTATGTAGCATGGGGAAATTCCGTTTTTTCGATCTGGAGGGCGCAAATATGAAGCGATTCGCGATTGCGACCCCTCAAATTCTTCCTTTTCGCCAGCCCCGTCCAACGGTGCGCGATTCGTGCCGATCGCTTCGGTTCGATGGGGTCGTGGGGGCGATCGAAGGGTTTTTGGACCGATTAGTGGTGAAGAGACATGGGCGGGTGAGAGGAAGAATTTGCGATTCGATCCGGGCGTGTGACACGGCAAATTCTTCGTCTCGCTAATGCGCATCTGACGGCGTGTCGCACGTGCAAAAAAGTTGCACGACGCCCGAGCAATTTGGCGAAATGTGTGCGAATTTGCGCTGGCCGTCGGACCGACGTGCACATTGGCCGCAATTGCTCGGCTCCGGTGCGGCGGATCGAGGCGGTGAAAAATGCGTTCGAAAGGTCGAGACGATGCGAATAAAAGTGTTGAGGTCGCGATTTCGTCCAGTTGCAAAAAGAGTGCGAAAAAAATTGAAAATGGCGGTGGAGTTTTCAGAGATCGTTTTCGGCCGTTAAAGTTTAAATTGAAATTACTCGGCTCCGGTGAATGGAATCGAGGCGGTAAAAAAAAGCGTTTGAAAGGCCGAGACGATGCGAATCAAAGTGTTGAGGTCGCGATTTCGTCCAGTTGCAAGAAAACTGCAAAAGAAATTCAATTCGCGCAACGTTTTGCAAATATCGTCATCGGCCGTCACTTTAAATTTAAATTACTCGGCTTCGGTGAAGCGGATGGAGGTGGTAAAAAAAGCAATTGAAAGCCCGCGACAATGTGTATCCAATTGCTTTGGTCGCGATTTCATTCAGTTGCAAAAAGGTTGCGAAATAATTGACGGAAAACATTTTCTTGACATGTCGCTTTTCGCTGTTCGATTTTCAAATTAAAATAGCTCCGCCGCATGAAGAGATACAACGATTTTGAAAAAACCACTCGAAAGAGCGGGAAAATCTGAAGAGGCATAACACTTTTCCGATCGCGCGAATTTAATTTTACTGTGCGCAAAATTGGAAAAACCGCAATTTTTCCTCACGGAACCAGTCCCACTTTTTCCCCAATATCTCCGTTATTTCTGCTCCAAACTATCAACATTGATATTCCGTTGGAATCGCAACGAAATTTCCTATCCAAATATGCCACTGAATTGGCAAAATTCGAAAATCGCACTTTTCCGAAAAATTTCAAAGGGTATCCCCTTTGAACTCGATTTTCGACTATCTCCGTCCTTTTCTAACGCATTGAAAATCGTATCTATCTCGCTCTCTCGCACCCATGGAAACCGGCCCATAAGCGATTTTTTCGCGCTCGCTCGCACTATAGGAATTTTGCAATTTCACCTTTGCAAATGCAATATTCGCACGTGTTTGCGTGCGGTTGATGCAAAATTGCAAAATGTTGCCAATTTTTTGCAATTTGGCGATTTGCAAGTATTTTTTTCCTAAAGAGTTGATACGTCATCTGGCAATAACATTGCAAATTTTTCGCAAATTCGCAAATCGAATCGTGCGAATGGAAAGAGCAGGAAATTTACTCCGGGGAACAATTAGCATCCTTCCAATCGAGGTTACAATAAAGTCGCAAAATTAATTGCAAAAATGTGCAAAATTTGCAACTGATTGCGGTTCTTGCGATTTTCCTCCGATTCGCAACGAAGATGGTGAAATTTGCAATTACGCATTCGAAAGGGCAAGAATTTTTCTACAAAACTAATACGGAGCGAATTTCGTCCAGTTGCAAAAAGAGTGCGAAAGAAATTGGAAATGGCGGTACGTTTATCTGTTTTCGTCTTCGGCCGTTGGAGTTTCAAATTGAAATTACTCGGCTCCGGTGAATGGAATCGAGGCGGTAAAAAAAGCGTTTGAAAGGTCGAGACGATGCGAATAAAAGTGTTGAGGTCGCGATTTCGTCCAGTTGCAAAAAGAGTGCGAAAAAAATTGAAAATGGCGGTTGGATTTTCTGTTTTCCTCTTCGGCCGATGGAGTTTCAAATTGAAATTACTCGGCTCCGGTGAATGGAATCGAGGCGGTAAAAAAAGCGTTCGAAAGGTCGAGACGATGCGAATAAAAGTGTTGAGGTCGCGATTTCGTCCAGTTGCAAAAAGAGTGCGAAAAAAATTGAAAATGGCGGTTGGATTTTCTGTTTTCGTCTTCGGCCGTTGGAGTTTCAAATTGAAATTACTCGGCTCCGGTGAATGGAATCGAGGCGGTAAAAAAAGCGTTCGAAAGGTCGAGACGATGCGAATAAAAGTGTTGAGGTCGCGATTTCGTCCAGTTGCAAAAAGAGTGCGAAAAAAATTGAAAATGGCGGTTGGATTTTCTGTTTTCCTCTTCGGCCGTTTAAGTTTCAAATTGAAATTACTCGGCTCCGGTGAATGGAATCGAGGCGGTAAAAAAAGCGTTTGAAAGGCCGAGACGATGCGAATAAAAGTGTTGAGGTCGCGATTTCGTCCAGTTGCAAAAAGAGTGCGAAAAAAATTGAAAATGGCGGTTGGATTTTCTGTTTTCCTCTTCGGCCGATGGAGTTTCAAATTGAAATTACTCGGCTCCGGTGAATGGAATCGAGGCGGTAAAAAAAGCGTTCGAAAGGTCGAGACGATGCGAATAAAAGTGTTGAGGTCGCGATTTCGTCCAGTTGCAAAAAGAGTGCGAAAAAAATTGAAAATGGCGGTGGAGTTTTCAGAGATCGTTTTCGGCCGTTAAAGTTTAAATTGAAATTACTCGGCTCCGGTGAATGGAATCGAGGCGGTAAAAAAAGCGTTTGAAAGGCCGAGACGATGCGAATAAAAGTGTTGAGGTCGCGATTTCGTCCAGTTGCAAAAAGAGTGCGAAAAAAATTGGAAATGGCGGTTGGATTTTCTGTTTTCCTCTTCGGCCGTTTAAGTTTCAAATTGAAATTACTCGGCTCCGGTGAATGGAATCGAGGCGGTAAAAAAAGCGTTTGAAAGGCCGAGACGATGCGAATAAAAGTGTTGAGGTCGCGATTTCGTCCAGTTGCAAAAAGAGTGCGAAAAAAATTGAAAATGGCGGTGGAGTTTTCAGAGATCGTTTTCGGCCGTTAAAGTTTAAATTGAAATTACTCGGCTCCGGTGAATGGAATCGAGGCGGTAAAAAAAGCGTTTGAAAGGCCGAGACGATGCGAATAAAAGTGTTGAGGTCGCGATTTCGTCCAGTTGCAAAAAGAGTGCGAAAAAAATTGGAAATGGCGGTTGGATTTTCTGTTTTCCTCTTCGGCCGTTTAAGTTTCAAATTGAAATTACTCGGCTCCGGTGAATGGAATCGAGGCGGTAAAAAAAGCGTTTGAAAGGCCGAGACGATGCGAATAAAAGTGTTGAGGTCGCGATTTCGTCCAGTTGCAAAAAGAGTGCGAAAAAAATTGAAAATGGCGGTTGGATTTTCTGTTTTCCTCTTCGGCCGTTTAAGTTTCAAATTGAAATTACTCGGCTCCGGTGAATGGAATCGAGGCGGTAAAAAAAGCGTTCGAAAGGTCGAGACGATGCGAATAAAAGTGTTGAGGTCGCGATTTCGTCCAGTTGCAAAAAGAGTGCGAAAAAAATTGAAAATGGCGGTTGGATTTTCTGTTTTCCTCTTCGGCCGTTTAAGTTTCAAATTGAAATTACTCGGCTCCGGTGAATGGAATCGAGGCGGTAAAAAAAGCGTTCGAAAGGTCGAGACGATACGAATCAAAGTGTTGTGGTCGCGATTTGATCCAGTTGCAAAAAGAGTGCGAAAAAAATTGAAAATGGCGGTTGGATTTTCTGTTTTCCTCTTCGGCCGTTTAAGTTTCAAATTGAAATTACTTGGCTCCGGTGGGGCGGATCGAGGTGATAAAAAAAGCGTTCGAAAGGTCGTGACAATGCGAATAAAAGTGTTGAGGTCGCGATTTGATCGAGTTGCAAGAAAACTGCAAAAAAATTCAAATCGCGCAACGTTTTGCAAATATCGTCGTCGGCCGTCAGTTTAAATTTAAATTACTCGGCTCCGGTGAGGCGGATGGAGGTGGTAAAAAAAGCAATTAAAAGCCCGCGACAATGTGTATCCAACTGCTTTGGTCGTGATTTCATTCAGTTGCAAAAAGGTTGCGAAATAATTGACGGAAAACATTTTCTTAACATGTCGCTTTCCGCTGTTCGATTTTCAAATTAAAATAGCTCCGCCGCATGAAGAGATAAAACGATTTTGAAAAAACCACTCGATAGAGCGGGAAAATCTGAAGAGGCATAACACTTTTCCCATCGCGCGAATTTAATTTTACTGTGCGCAAATTTGGAAAAACCGATTTTTTTTCGCACGGAACCGGTCCCATATTTTCCCGAATATCTCCGTTATTTCTGCTCCAAACTATTAACATTGATATTCCGTTGGAATCGCAACGAAATTTCCTATCCAAATATGCCACTGAATTGCCAAAATTCGAAAATCGCACTTTTCCGAAAAATTTCAAAGGGTATCCCCTTTGAACTCGATTTTCGACTATCTCCGTCCTTTTCTAACGCATTGAAAATCGTATCTATCTCGCTCTCTCGCACCCATGGAAACCGGCCCATAAGCGATTTTTTCGCGCTCGCTCGCACTATAGGAATTTTGCAATTTCACCTTTGCAAATGCAATATTCGCACGTGTTTGCGTGCGGTTGATGCAAAATTGCAAAATGTTGCCAATTTTTCGCAATTTGGCGATTTGCAAGTATTTTTTTCCTAAAGAGTTGATACGTCATCTGGCAATAACATTGCAAATTTTTCGCAAATTCGCAAATCGAATCGTGCGAATGGAAAGAGCATGAAATTTACTCCGGGGAACAATTAGCATCGTTCCAATCGAGGTTACAATAAAGTCGCAAAATTAATTGCAAAAATGTGCAAAATTTGCAACTGATTGCGGTTCTTGCGATTTTCCTCCGATTCGCAACGAAGATGGTGAAATTTGCAATTACGCATTCGAAAGGGCAAGAATTTTTCTACAAAACTAATACGGAGCGAATTTCGTCCAGTTGCAAAAAGAGTGCGAAAAAAATTGGAAATGGCGGTACGTTTATCTGTTTTCGTCTTCGGCCGTTGGAGTTTCAAATTGAAATTACTCGGCTCCGGTGAATGGAATCGAGGCGGTAAAAAAAGCGTTTGAAAGGTCGAGACGATGCGAATAAAAGTGTTGAGGTCGCGATTTCGTCCAGTTGCAAGAAGAGTGCGAAAAAAATTGGAAATGGCGGTACGTTTATCTGTTTTCGTCTTCGGCCGTTGGAGTTTCAAATTGAAATTACTCGGCTCCGGTGAATGGAATCGAGGCGGTAAAAAAAGCGTTTGAAAGGTCGAGACGATGCGAATAAAAGTGTTGAGGTCGCGATTTCGTCCAGTTGCAAAAAGAGTGCGAAAAAAATTGGAAATGGCGGTACGTTTATCTGTTTTCGTCTTCGGCCGTTGGAGTTTCAAATCGAAATTACTCGGCTCCGGTGAATGGAATCGAGGCGGTAAAAAAAGCGTTTGAAAGGTCGAGACGATGCGAATAAAAGTGTTGAGGTCGCGATTTCGTCCAGTTGCAAAAAGAGTGCGAAAAAAATTGGAAATGGCGGTACGTTTATCTGTTTTCGTCTTCGGCCGTTGGAGTTTCAAATTGAAATTACTCGGCTCCGGTGAATGGAATCGAGGCGGTAAAAAAAGCGTTTGAAAGGTCGAGACGATGCGAATAAAAGTGTTGAGGTCGCGATTTCGTCCAGTTGCAAAAAGAGTGCGAAAAAAATTGGAAATGGCGGTACGTTTATCTGTTTTCGTCTTCGGCCGTTGGAGTTTCAAATCGAAATTACTCGGCTTCGGTGAATGGAATCGAGGCGGTAAAAAAAGCGTTTGAAAGGTCGAGACGATGCGAATAAAAGTGTTGAGGTCGCGATTTCGTCCAGTTGCAAGAAGAGTGCGAAAAAAATTGGAAATGGCGGTACGTTTATCTGTTTTCGTCTTCGGCCGTTGGAGTTTCAAATTGAAATTACTCGGCTCCGGTGAATGGAATCGAGGCGGTAAAAAAAGCGTTTGAAAGGTCGAGACGATGCGAATAAAAGTGTTGAGGTCGCGATTTCGTCCAGTTGCAAAAAGAGTGCGAAAAAAATTGGAAATGGCGGTACGTTTATCTGTTTTCGTCTTCGGCCGTTGGAGTTTCAAATTGAAATTACTCGGCTCCGGTGAATGGAATCGAGGCGGTAAAAAAAGCGTTTGAAAGGTCGAGACGATGCGAATAAAAGTGTTGAGGTCGCGATTTCGTCCAGTTGCAAGAAGAGTGCGAAAAAAATTGGAAATGGCGGTACGTTTATCTGTTTTCGTCTTCGGCCGTTGGAGTTTCAAATTGAAATTACTCGGCTCCGGTGAATGGAATCGAGGCGGTAAAAAAAGCGTTTGAAAGGTCGAGACGATGCGAATAAAAGTGTTGAGGTCGCGATTTCGTCCAGTTGCAAAAAGAGTGCGAAAAAAATTGGAAATGGCGGTACGTTTATCTGTTTTCGTCTTCGGCCGTTGGAGTTTCAAATCGAAATTACTCGGCTCCGGTGAATGGAATCGAGGCGGTAAAAAAAGCGTTTGAAAGGTCGAGACGATGCGAATAAAAGTGTTGAGGTCGCGATTTCGTCCAGTTGCAAGAAGAGTGCGAAAAAAATTCAAATCGCGCAACGTTTTGCAAATATCGTCATCGGCCGTCACTTTAAATTTAAATTACTCGGCTCCGGTGAGGCGGATGGAGGTGGTAAAAAAAGCAATTGAAAGCCCGTGACAATGTGTATCCAACTGCTTTGGTCGCGATTTCATTCAGTTGCAAAAAGGTTGCGAAATAATTGACGGAAAACATTTTCTTGACATGTCGCTTTTCGCTGTTCGATTTTCAAATTAAAATAGCTCCGCCGCATGCAGAGATAAAACGATTTTGAAAAAACCACTCGAAAGAGCGGGAAAATCTGAAGAGGCGTAACACTTTTCCGATCGCGCGATTTTAATTTTACTGTGCGCAAATTTGGAAAAACCGATTTTTTTTCGCACGGAACCGGTCCCACTTTTTCCCCAATATCTCCGTTATTTCTGCTCCAAACTATTAACATTGATATTCCGTTGGAATCGCAACGAAATTTCCTATCCAAATATGCCACTCAATTGCCAAAATTCGAAAATCGCACTTTTCCGAAAAATTTCAAAGGGTATCCCCTTTGAACTCGATTTTCGACTATCTCCGTCCTTTTCTAACGCATTGAAAATCGTATCTATCTCGCTCTCTCGCACCCATGGAAACCGGCCCATAAGCGATTTTTTCGCGCTCGCTCGCACTATAGGAATTTTGCAATTTCACCTTTGCAAATGCAATATTCGCACGTGTTTGCGTGCGGTTGATGCAAAATTGCAAAATGTTGTCAATTTTTTGCAATTTCGCTATTTGCAAGTATTTTTTTCCTAAAGAGTTGATACGTCATCTGGCAATAACATTGCAAATTTTTCGCAAATTCGCAAATCGAATCGTGCGAATGGAAAGAGCAGGAAATTTACTCCGGGGACCAATTAGCATTGTTCCAATCGGGTTTACAATAAAGTCGCAAAATTAATTGCAAAAATGTGCAAAATTTGCAACTGATTACGTTTCTTGCGATTTTCCTCCGATTCGCAACGAAGACGGTGAAATTTGCAATTACGCATTCGAAAGTGCAAGAATTTTTCTACAAAACTAATACGGAGCGAATTTCGTTCAGTTGCAAAAAGAGTGCGAAAAAATTTGAAGAAAAAAGTTTTCTCAACGTGTCGCTTTTCGTTGGCCGAGTTTCAAATTAAAATAGCTCCGTCAGATGAAGAGATAAAAGGATTTTGAAAAAACCACTCGAAAGAGCGGAAAAATCTGAAGAGGCATAACACTTTTCCGATTGCACGAAACTAATTTTACTATTTTTAAAAATCTAAAGAAATTGAAACGGCCGTGGCGTTCTTCAACAATATTTTCGCACGTGAGCAGTTTCAAATTTGAATTGCTCGGCTCAGATGCGGCCAGTCGAGGTGATAAAAAAAGAGATTGAAAGTCGATGACAATGTCTATCGAGTTACTTCGGTCGCATTTTGAATCGTTTGCAAAAAGAGTGCGAAAAAAATTGAAGAAAAAAGTTTTCTCAACGTGTCGCTTTTCGTTGGCCGAGTTTCAAATTAAAATAGCTCCGCCGCATGAAGAGATAAAACGATTTTGAAAAAACCACTCGATAGAGCGAGAAAATCTGAAGATAGTTAACACTTTTCCGATTGCGCGAAACTAATTTTACTATTTTTAAAAATCTAAAGAAATTAAAACGGCCGTGGCGTTCTTCAACAATATTTTCGCACGTGAGCGGTTTCAAATTTGAATTGCTCGGCTCAAATGAGGCCAATCGAGGTGATAAAAAAAGAGATTGAAAGTCGATAACAATGTCTATCGAGTTACTTCGGTCGCATTTTGAATCGTTTGCAAAAAGAGTGCGAAAAAAATTGAAGAAAAAAGTTTTCTCAACGTGTCGCTTTTCGTTGGCCGAGTTTCAAATTAAAATAGCTCCGCCGCATGAAGAGATAAAACGATTTTGAAAAAACTACTCGAAAGAGCGGGAAAATCTGAAGAGAGTTAACACTTTTCCGATTGCGCGAATTTAATTTTACTGTGAGCAAAATTGGAAAAACCGCAATTTTCTGCACGGAACCAGTCGCACTTTTTCCCCAATATCTCGGTTATTTCTGCTCCAAAGTATCAACATTGATATTCCGTTGGAATCGCAACGAAATTTCCTATCCAAATATGCCACTTAATTGCCAGAATTCGAAATAACAATAAATTACCCTTCGGAGTTTTATCCTTTTTTTAAAGCAGTTTTTGAAAAATATTGCAAATTTTAACAATAATTAGCAAAAATAAATTATTAGTTAACATTATTTTCATTTTATTACGGAAGAAACTGTAATTTTTTTTTTAACCAATATAATTTTAAAAAATTCAAATTTGCTTCGTTCGCGCGTCGCCCTTTTCCCAAATTAATCGCTCCCAAATTAATCTTGCCCAACGTCAACCGGTAAGTGAGAACATGAGAGAGAAACAATTTGTCAGAAATTTTCAGCACGTCATCGGCCATTTTAATAACGAACGACGACAATTTGCGGGTCGGTGCATGCATGACGTCACAATGTGACGTCACCCGAAAAAATTTATCGTTCCCAAATTAATCTTGCCCAACGTCAACCGGTAAGTGAGAACATGAGAGAGAAACAATTTGTCAGAAATTTTCAGCACGTCATCGGCCATTTTAATAACGAAAACGACAATTTGCGGGTCCGTGCATGCATGACGTCACAACGTGACGTCACCCGAAATTAAGCGTTTCGCGAGCGAGTTTTCGAATGGAAATTTCGACGAATTGGGGGCGTTTTCGCGGTACGAGACCGTCGAAAACGTGTTCCCGGGGTCGAAAACTACCTTATACGACCCTTCCCGTGGCGCAATTTGCAAATTAATTATTTGCGAAAACTTAAAAAATGTGCAAATTTTCAATGTTTTTCAGGGAAGATGAAATTTTAGGGGCGCGTCGGGGTCGGGAATGAGCTGCTCGACCCAAAATTACCCTTGGTGAATGAATTTAGCACGTCAAATCGCAAGAATGCGAATATTCATGAAAATCTTTTTTTTTTTTTGCTCCCACTACGTAGTCACTACGTAGCATGAAAAATCGGTTTTTTCGATCTGGAGGACGCTAATATGAAGCGATCCACGATTGCAACCCCTCAAATTCTTCCTTTTCGCGAGCCCCGTCCAACGGTGCGCGATTCGTGCCGATCGCTTCGGTTCGATGGGGTCGTGGGGGCGATCGAAGGGTTTTTGGACTGATTAGTGGTGAAGAGACATGGGCGGGTGAGAGGAAGAATTTGCGATTCGATCCGGGCGTGTGACACCGCAAAGTGTTCGTCTTGCTAATGCGCATCTAACGGAGTTTCGCACGTGCAAAAAAGTTGCACGACGGCCGAGCAATTTGGCGAAATGTGTGCGAATTTTTATGCGGGTTACGGTTTTACTAAATTTCTTTCTATTCGCAATGGAGATGGAAAAATTTGCAATAACGCATTAGAATGTAAGAGAATTTCAACAATTTACTTGCAAAAATGTTTGCGAAAAAAATTGAAATAACAAAAAATTGAAAATTTAAATCAATTTTTCATTAAGTAAGCATTCAGTATTTGAAAGAAGAAAAAAAAAACAACAACAACAAACAACAACAAATTTCAATAATGAACGTCAGTGTAAACGTCAGTTTGTGACATTTGTCAGTTAGAGAGTCAAGTAAGTGGACGCTTCTTACGTTGAATGCGTGTGTGAATGAAATTATAATTGTGCGCGTAGAAAAGAGTAAGAATATAGTAATAATAATTTTTGTTTAATCAATTTTAATCGTGCTGCACAAAATCTTCATATAAAATAATAAAAATTATGCGAATATATATAAAATTATAATTTCCGGCGAGAAACTTCAAACTGAGCCCCCGACAGCAGCCGACGTCACCCGAGCGGCGATCGCGCGACCCGAGCGCCCAACGAAGGACGCAACATGGCCGACCGCGACCGCCATATACAGGGTGGACTCCACATGTACTCCACCTATACAGGGTGCTCTCAAACAAGTGTGTCACCGGCAAAAGGCCACCGCGACTGCAATGCCACCGGGAAGAGGGACTTGCTATCGACGCGGACGACTAAAAAGGGGGACTCCCACCCGTAAACAAATCCACTACGACTGCACGACCACCCGGCCGAACAGTTGCACGGCCGCACCGGGGGCGAGACGAGGACTGCCACCCGTCCCAAAGTCCACCACGACTGCAAAGCCACCCGGCAAAAATTCTTTTTGCAAAACATTCACTAGTTATAGTAATAGATTAAACCATAATTATTTTCTAAATTACAATACGCAATAACTTCTTCATTCATTAACCGATCATGTCCAGTTTTCTTCTCCTTATGGACACTAAGCGGCACTAGAAACTGAGCGGGTGGTGCTCCCTTTGTTGTTATAGTAATAGATTAAACCATAATTATTTTCTAAATTACAATACGCAATAACTTCTTCATTCATTAACCGATCATGTCCAGTTTTCTTCTCCTTATGGACACTAAGCGGCACTAGAAACTGAGCGGGTGGTGCTCCCTTTGTTGTTATAGTAATAGATTAAACCATAATTATTTTCTAAATTACAATACGCAATAACTTCTTCATTCATTAACCGATCATGTCCAGTTTTCTTCTCCTTATGGACACTAAGCGGCACTAGAAACTGAGCGGGTGGTGCTCCCTTTGTTGTTATAGTAATATTAAACCATAATTATTTTCTAAATTACAATACGCAATAACTTCTACATTCATTAACCGATCATGTCCAGTTTTCTTCTGCTTATGGACACTAAGCGGCACTAGAAACTGAGCGGGTGGTGCTCCCTTTGTTGTTATAGTAATAGATTAAACCATAATTATTTTCTAAATTACAATACGCAATAACTTCTACATTCATTAACCGATCATGTCCAGTTTTCTTCTGCTTATGGACACTAAGCGGCACTAGAAACTGAGCGGGTGGTGCTCCCTTTGTTGTTATAGTAATAGATTAAACCATAATTATTTTCTAAATTACAATACGCAATAACTTCTACATTCATTAACCGATCATGTCCAGTTTTCTTCTGCTTATGGACACTAAGCGGCACTAGAAACTGAGCGGGTGGTGCTCCCTTTGTTGTTATAGTAATAGATTAAACCATAATTATTTTCTAAATTACAATACGCAATAACTTCTACATTCATTAACCGATCATGTCCAGTTTTCTTCTGCTTATGGACACTAAGCGGCACTAGAAACTGAGCGGGTGGTGCTCCCTTTGTTGTTATAGTAATAGATTAAACCATAATTATTTTCTAAATTACAATACGCAATAACTTCTACATTCATTAACCGATCATGTCCAGTTTTCTTCTGCTTATGGACACTAAGCGGCACTAGAAACTGAGCGGGTGGTGCTCCCTTTGTTGTTATAGTAATAGATTAAACCATAATTATTTTCTAAATTACAATACGCAATAACTTCTACATTCATTAACCGATCATGTCCAGTTTTCTTCTGCTTATGGACACTAAGCGGCACTAGAAACTGAGCGGGTGGTGCTCCCTTTGTTGTTATAGTAATAGATTAAACCATAATTATTTTCTAAATTACAATACGCAATAACTTCTACATTCATTAACCGATCATGTCCAGTTTTCTTCTGCTTATGGACACTAAGCGGCACTAGAAACTGAGCGGGTGGTGCTCCCTTTGTTGTTATAGTAATAGATTAAACCATAATTATTTTCTAAATTACAATACGCAATAACTTCTACATTCATTAACCGATCATGTCCAGTTTTCTTCTGCTTATGGACACTAAGCGGCACTAGAAACTGAGCGGGTGGTGCTCCCTTTGTTGTTATAGTAATAGATTAAACCATAATTATTTTCTAAATTACAATACGCAATAACTTCTACATTCATTAACCGATCATGTCCAGTTTTCTTCTGCTTATGGACACTAAGCGGCACTAGAAACTGAGCGGGTGGTGCTCCCTTTGTTGTTATAGTAATAGATTAAACCATAATTATTTTCTAAATTACAATACGCAATAACTTCTACATTCATTAACCGATCATGTCCAGTTTTCTTCTGCTTATGGACACTAAGCGGCACTAGAAACTGAGCGGGTGGTGCTCCCTTTGTTGTTATAGTAATAGATTAAACCATAATTATTTTCTAAATTACAATACGCAATAACTTCTACATTCATTAACCGATCATGTCCAGTTTTCTTCTGCTTATGGACACTAAGCGGCACTAGAAACTGAGCGGGTGGTGCTCCCTTTGTTGTTATAGTAATAGATTAAACCATAATTATTTTCTAAATTACAATACGCAATAACTTCTACATTCATTAACCGATCATGTCCAGTTTTCTTCTGCTTATGGACACTAAGCGGCACTAGAAACTGAGCGGGTGGTGCTCCCTTTGTTGTTATAGTAATAGATTAAACCATAATTATTTTCTAAATTACAATACGCAATAACTTCTACATTCATTAACCGATCATGTCCAGTTTTCTTCTGCTTATGGACACTAAGCGGCACTAGAAACTGAGCGGGTGGTGCTCCCTTTGTTGTTATAGTAATAGATTAAACCATAATTATTTTCTAAATTACAATACGCAATAACTTCTACATTCATTAACCGATCATGTCCAGTTTTCTTCTGCTTATGGACACTAAGCGGCACTAGAAACTGAGCGGGTGGTGCTCCCTTTGTTGTTATAGTAATAGATTAAACCATAATTATTTTCTAAATTACAATACGCAATAACTTCTACATTCATTAACCGATCATGTCCAGTTTTCTTCTCCTTATGGACACTAAGCGGCACTAGAAACTGAGCGGGTGGTGCTCCCTTTGTTGTTATAGTAATAGATTAAACCATAATTATTTTCTAAATTACAATACGCAATAACTTCTACATTCATTAACCGATCATGTCCAGTTTTCTTCTGCTTATGGACACTAAGCGGCACTAGAAACTGAGCGGGTGGTGCTCCCTTTGTTGTTATAGTAATAGATTAAACCATAATTATTTTCTAAATTACAATAAGCAATAACTTCTTCATTCATTAACCGATCATGTCCAGTTTTCTTCTGCTTATGGACACTAAGCGGCACTAGAAACTGAGCGGGTGGTGCTCCCTTTGTTGTTATAGTAATAGATTAAACCATAATTATTTTCTAAATTACAATACGCAATAACTTCTACATTCATTAACCGATCATGTCCAGTTTTCTTCTGCTTATGGACACTAAGCGGCACTAGAAACTGAGCGGGTGGTGCTCCCTTTGTTGTTATAGTAATAGATTAAACCATAATTATTTTCTAAATTACAATACGCAATAACTTCTACATTCATTAACCGATCATGTCCAGTTTTCTTCTGCTTATGGACACTAAGCGGCACTAGAAACTGAGCGGGTGGTGCTCCCTTTGTTGTTATAGTAATAGATTAAACCATAATTATTTTCTAAATTACAATACGCAATAACTTCTACATTCATTAACCGATCATGTCCAGTTTTCTTCTGCTTATGGACACTAAGCGGCACTAGAAACTGAGCGGGTGGTGCTCCCTTTGTTGTTATAGTAATAGATTAAACCATAATTATTTTCTAAATTACAATACGCAATAACTTCTACATTCATTAACCGATCATGTCCAGTTTTCTTCTCCTTATGGACACTAAGCGGCACTAGAAACTGAGCGGGTGGTGCTCCCTTTGTTGTTATAGTAATAGATTAAACCATAATTATTTTCTAAATTACAATACGCAATAACTTCTACATTCATTAACCGATCATGTCCAGTTTTCTTCTCCTTATGGACACTAAGCGGCACTAGAAACTGAGCGGGTGGTGCTCCCTTTGTTGTTATAGTAATAGATTAAACCATAATTATTTTCTAAATTACAATACGCAATAACTTCTACATTCATTAACCGATCATGTCCAGTTTTCTTCTCCTTATGGACACTAAGCGGCACTAGAAACTGAGCGGGTGGTGCTCCCTTTGTTGTTATAGTAATAGATTAAACCATAATTATTTTCTAAATTACAATACGCAATAACTTCTACATTCATTAACCGATCATGTCCAGTTTTCTTCTCCTTATGGACACTAAGCGGCACTAGAAACTGAGCGGGTGGTGCTCCCTTTGTTGTTATAGTAATAGATTAAACCATAATTATTTTCTAAATTACAATACGCAATAACTTCTACATTCATTAACCGATCATGTCCAGTTTTCTTCTGCTTATGGACACTAAGCGGCACTAGAAACTGAGCGGGTGGTGCTCCCTTTGTTGTTATAGTAATAGATTAAACCATAATTATTTTCTAAATTACAATAAGCAATAACTTCTTCATTCATTAACCGATCATGTCCAGTTTTCTTCTGCTTATGGACACTAAGCGGCACTAGAAACTGAGCGGGTGGTGCTCCCTTTGTTGTTATAGTAATAGATTAAACCATAATTATTTTCTAAATTACAATACGCAATAACTTCTACATTCATTAACCGATCATGTCCAGTTTTCTTCTGCTTATGGACACTAAGCGGCACTAGAAACTGAGCGGGTGGTGCTCCCTTTGTTGTTATAGTAATAGATTAAACCATAATTATTTTCTAAATTACAATACGCAATAACTTCTACATTCATTAACCGATCATGTCCAGTTTTCTTCTGCTTATGGACACTAAGCGGCACTAGAAACTGAGCGGGTGGTGCTCCCTTTGTTGTTATAGTAATAGATTAAACCATAATTATTTTCTAAATTACAATACGCAATAACTTCTACATTCATTAACCGATCATGTCCAGTTTTCTTCTGCTTATGGACACTAAGCGGCACTAGAAACTGAGCGGGTGGTGCTCCCTTTGTTGTTATAGTAATAGATTAAACCATAATTATTTTCTAAATTACAATACGCAATAACTTCTACATTCATTAACCGATCATGTCCAGTTTTCTTCTGCTTATGGACACTAAGCGGCACTAGAAACTGAGCGGGTGGTGCTCCCTTTGTTGTTATAGTAATAGATTAAACCATAATTATTTTCTAAATTACAATACGCAATAACTTCTACATTCATTAACCGATCATGTCCAGTTTTCTTCTGCTTATGGACACTAAGCGGCACTAGAAACTGAGCGGGTGGTGCTCCCTTTGTTGTTATAGTAATAGATTAAACCATAATTATTTTCTAAATTACAATACGCAATAACTTCTACATTCATTAACCGATCATGTCCAGTTTTCTTCTGCTTATGGACACTAAGCGGCACTAGAAACTGAGCGGGTGGTGCTCCCTTTGTTGTTATAGTAATAGATTAAACCATAATTATTTTCTAAATTACAATACGCAATAACTTCTACATTCATTAACCGATCATGTCCAGTTTTCTTCTGCTTATGGACACTAAGCGGCACTAGAAACTGAGCGGGTGGTGCTCCCTTTGTTGTTATAGTAATAGATTAAACCATAATTATTTTCTAAATTACAATACGCAATAACTTCTACATTCATTAACCGATCATGTCCAGTTTTCTTCTGCTTATGGACACTAAGCGGCACTAGAAACTGAGCGGGTGGTGCTCCCTTTGTTGTTATAGTAATAGATTAAACCATAATTATTTTCTAAATTACAATACGCAATAACTTCTACATTCATTAACCGATCATGTCCAGTTTTCTTCTGCTTATGGACACTAAGCGGCACTAGAAACTGAGCGGGTGGTGCTCCCTTTGTTGTTATAGTAATAGATTAAACCATAATTATTTTCTAAATTACAATACGCAATAACTTCTACATTCATTAACCGATCATGTCCAGTTTTCTTCTGCTTATGGACACTAAGCGGCACTAGAAACTGAGCGGGTGGTGCTCCCTTTGTTGTTATAGTAATAGATTAAACCATAATTATTTTCTAAATTACAATACGCAATAACTTCTACATTCATTAACCGATCATGTCCAGTTTTCTTCTGCTTATGGACACTAAGCGGCACTAGAAACTGAGCGGGTGGTGCTCCCTTTGTTGTTATAGTAATAGATTAAACCATAATTATTTTCTAAATTACAATACGCAATAACTTCTACATTCATTAACCGATCATGTCCAGTTTTCTTCTGCTTATGGACACTAAGCGGCACTAGAAACTGAGCGGGTGGTGCTCCCTTTGTTGTTATAGTAATAGATTAAACCATAATTATTTTCTAAATTACAATACGCAATAACTTCTACATTCATTAACCGATCATGTCCAGTTTTCTTCTCCTTATGGACACTAAGCGGCACTAGAAACTGAGCGGGTGGTGCTCCCTTTGTTGTTATAGTAATAGATTAAACCATAATTATTTTCTAAATTACAATACGCAATAACTTCTACATTCATTAACCGATCATGTCCAGTTTTCTTCTGCTTATGGACACTAAGCGGCACTAGAAACTGAGCGGGTGGTGCTCCCTTTGTTGTTATAGTAATAGATTAAACCATAATTATTTTCTAAATTACAATAAGCAATAACTTCTTCATTCATTAACCGATCATGTCCAGTTTTCTTCTGCTTATGGACACTAAGCGGCACTAGAAACTGAGCGGGTGGTGCTCCCTTTGTTGTTATAGTAATAGATTAAACCATAATTATTTTCTAAATTACAATACGCAATAACTTCTACATTCATTAACCGATCATGTCCAGTTTTCTTCTGCTTATGGACACTAAGCGGCACTAGAAACTGAGCGGGTGGTGCTCCCTTTGTTGTTATAGTAATAGATTAAACCATAATTATTTTCTAAATTACAATACGCAATAACTTCTACATTCATTAACCGATCATGTCCAGTTTTCTTCTGCTTATGGACACTAAGCGGCACTAGAAACTGAGCGGGTGGTGCTCCCTTTGTTGTTATAGTAATAGATTAAACCATAATTATTTTCTAAATTACAATACGCAATAACTTCTACATTCATTAACCGATCATGTCCAGTTTTCTTCTGCTTATGGACACTAAGCGGCACTAGAAACTGAGCGGGTGGTGCTCCCTTTGTTGTTATAGTAATAGATTAAACCATAATTATTTTCTAAATTACAATACGCAATAACTTCTACATTCATTAACCGATCATGTCCAGTTTTCTTCTCCTTATGGACACTAAGCGGCACTAGAAACTGAGCGGGTGGTGCTCCCTTTGTTGTTATAGTAATAGATTAAACCATAATTATTTTCTAAATTACAATAAGCAATAACTTCTACATTCATTAACCGATCATGTCCAGTTTTCTTCTGCTTATGGACACTAAGCGGCACTAGAAACTGAGCGGGTGGTGCTCCCTTTGTTGTTATAGTAATAGATTAAACCATAATTATTTTCTAAATTACAATACGCAATAACTTCTACATTCATTAACCGATCATGTCCAGTTTTCTTCTGCTTATGGACACTAAGCGGCACTAGAAACTGAGCGGGTGGTGCTCCCTTTGTTGTTATAGTAATAGATTAAACCATAATTATTTTCTAAATTACAATACGCAATAACTTCTACATTCATTAACCGATCATGTCCAGTTTTCTTCTGCTTATGGACACTAAGCGGCACTAGAAACTGAGCGGGTGGTGCTCCCTTTGTTGTTATAGTAATAGATTAAACCATAATTATTTTCTAAATTACAATACGCAATAACTTCTACATTCATTAACCGATCATGTCCAGTTTTCTTCTGCTTATGGACACTAAGCGGCACTAGAAACTGAGCGGGTGGTGCTCCCTTTGTTGTTATAGTAATAGATTAAACCATAATTATTTTCTAAATTACAATAAGCAATAACTTCTTCATTCATTAACGGATCATGTCCAGTTTTCTTCTGCTTATGGACACTAAGCGGCACTAGAAACTGAGCGGGTGGTGCTCCCTTTGTTGTTATAGTAATAGATTAAACCATAATTATTTTCTAAATTACAATACGCAATAACTTCTACATTCATTAACCGATCATGTCCAGTTTTCTTCTGCTTATGGACACTAAGCGGCACTAGAAACTGAGCGGGTGGTGCTCCCTTTGTTGTTATAGTAATAGATTAAACCATATTTATTCTCTAAATTACAATAAGCAATAACTTCTTCATTTATTAACTGATCATGTCCAGTTTTCTTCTGCTTATGGACACTAAGCGGCACTAGAAACTGAGCGGGTGGTGCTCCCTTTGTTGTTATAGTAATAGATTAAACCATAATTATTTTCTAAATTACAATACGCAATAACTTCTACATTCATTAACCGATCATGTCCAGTTTTCTTCTGCTTATGGACACTAAGCGGCACTAGAAACTGAGCGGGTGGTGCTCCCTTTGTTGTTATAGTTATAAATTAAACCATAATTATTTTCTAAATTACAATACGCAATAACTTCTTCATTTATTAACTGATCATGTCCAGTTTTCTTCTGCTTATGGACACTAAGCGGCACTAGAAACTGAGCGGGTGGTGCTCCCTTTGTTGTTATAGTAATAGATTAAACCATATTTATTCTCTAAATTACAATAAGCAATAACTTCTTCATTTATTAACTGATCATGTCCAGTTTTCTTCTGCTTATGGACACTAAGCGGCACTAGAAACTGAGCGGGTGGTGCTCCCTTTGTTGTTATAGTAATAAATTAAACCATAATTATTTTCTAAATTACAATACGCAATAACTTCTTCATTTATTAACTGATCATGTCCAGTTTTCTTCTGCTTATGGACACTAAGCGGCACTAGAAACTGAGCGGGTGGTGCTCCCTTTGTTGTTATAGTAATAGATTAAACCATATTTATTCTCTAAATTACAATAAGCAATAACTTCTTCATTTATTAACTGATCATGTCCAGTTTTCTTCTGCTTATGGACACTAAGCGGCACTAGAAACTGAGCGGGTGGTGCTCCCTTTGTTGTTATAGTTATAAATTAAACCATAATTATTTTCTAAATTACAATACGCAATAACTTCTTCATTTATTAACTGATCATGTCCAGTTTTCTTCTGCTTATGGACACTAAGCGGCACTAGAAACTGAGCGGGTGGTGCTCCCTTTGTTGTTATAGTAATAGATTAAACCATATTTATTCTCTAAATTACAATAAGCAATAACTTCTTCATTTATTAACTGATCATGTCCAGTTTTCTTCTGCTTATGGACACTAAGCGGCACTAGAAACTGAGCGGGTGGTGCTCCCTTTGTTGTTATAGTTATAAATTAAACCATAATTATTTTCTAAATTACAATACGCAATAACTTCTTCATTTATTAACTGATCATGTCCAGTTTTCTTCTGCTTATGGACACTAAGCGGCACTAGAAACTGAGCGGGTGGTGCTCCCTTTGTTGTTATAGTAATAGATTAAACCATAATTATTTTCTAAATTACAATACGCAATAACTTCTACATTCATTAACCGATCATGTCCAGTTTTCTTCTGCTTATGGACACTAAGCGGCACTAGAAACTGAGCGGGTGGTGCTCCCTTTGTTGTTATAGTAATAGATTAAACCATAATTATTTTCTAAATTACAATACGCAATAACTTCTACATTCATTAACCGATCATGTCCAGTTTTCTTCTCCTTATGGACACTAAGCGGCACTAGAAACTGAGCGGGTGGTGCTCCCTTTGTTGTTATAGTAATAGATTAAACCATAATTATTTTCTAAATTACAATAAGCAATAACTTCTACATTCATTAACCGATCATGTCCAGTTTTCTTCTGCTTATGGACACTAAGCGGCACTAGAAACTGAGCGGGTGGTGCTCCCTTTGTTGTTATAGTAATAGATTAAACCATAATTATTTTCTAAATTACAATACGCAATAACTTCTACATTCATTAACCGATCATGTCCAGTTTTCTTCTGCTTATGGACACTAAGCGGCACTAGAAACTGAGCGGGTGGTGCTCCCTTTGTTGTTATAGTAATAGATTAAACCATAATTATTTTCTAAATTACAATACGCAATAACTTCTACATTCATTAACCGATCATGTCCAGTTTTCTTCTGCTTATGGACACTAAGCGGCACTAGAAACTGAGCGGGTGGTGCTCCCTTTGTTGTTATAGTAATAGATTAAACCATAATTATTTTCTAAATTACAATACGCAATAACTTCTACATTCATTAACCGATCATGTCCAGTTTTCTTCTGCTTATGGACACTAAGCGGCACTAGAAACTGAGCGGGTGGTGCTCCCTTTGTTGTTATAGTAATAGATTAAACCATAATTATTTTCTAAATTACAATAAGCAATAACTTCTTCATTCATTAACGGATCATGTCCAGTTTTCTTCTGCTTATGGACACTAAGCGGCACTAGAAACTGAGCGGGTGGTGCTCCCTTTGTTGTTATAGTAATAGATTAAACCATAATTATTTTCTAAATTACAATACGCAATAACTTCTACATTCATTAACCGATCATGTCCAGTTTTCTTCTGCTTATGGACACTAAGCGGCACTAGAAACTGAGCGGGTGGTGCTCCCTTTGTTGTTATAGTAATAGATTAAACCATATTTATTCTCTAAATTACAATAAGCAATAACTTCTTCATTTATTAACTGATCATGTCCAGTTTTCTTCTGCTTATGGACACTAAGCGGCACTAGAAACTGAGCGGGTGGTGCTCCCTTTGTTGTTATAGTAATAGATTAAACCATAATTATTTTCTAAATTACAATACGCAATAACTTCTACATTCATTAACCGATCATGTCCAGTTTTCTTCTGCTTATGGACACTAAGCGGCACTAGAAACTGAGCGGGTGGTGCTCCCTTTGTTGTTATAGTTATAAATTAAACCATAATTATTTTCTAAATTACAATACGCAATAACTTCTTCATTTATTAACTGATCATGTCCAGTTTTCTTCTGCTTATGGACACTAAGCGGCACTAGAAACTGAGCGGGTGGTGCTCCCTTTGTTGTTATAGTAATAGATTAAACCATATTTATTCTCTAAATTACAATAAGCAATAACTTCTTCATTTATTAACTGATCATGTCCAGTTTTCTTCTGCTTATGGACACTAAGCGGCACTAGAAACTGAGCGGGTGGTGCTCCCTTTGTTGTTATAGTAATAAATTAAACCATAATTATTTTCTAAATTACAATACGCAATAACTTCTTCATTTATTAACTGATCATGTCCAGTTTTCTTCTGCTTATGGACACTAAGCGGCACTAGAAACTGAGCGGGTGGTGCTCCCTTTGTTGTTATAGTAATAGATTAAACCATATTTATTCTCTAAATTACAATAAGCAATAACTTCTTCATTTATTAACTGATCATGTCCAGTTTTCTTCTGCTTATGGACACTAAGCGGCACTAGAAACTGAGCGGGTGGTGCTCCCTTTGTTGTTATAGTTATAAATTAAACCATAATTATTTTCTAAATTACAATACGCAATAACTTCTTCATTTATTAACTGATCATGTCCAGTTTTCTTCTGCTTATGGACACTAAGCGGCACTAGAAACTGAGCGGGTGGTGCTCCCTTTGTTGTTATAGTAATAGATTAAACCATATTTATTCTCTAAATTACAATAAGCAATAACTTCTTCATTTATTAACTGATCATGTCCAGTTTTCTTCTGCTTATGGACACTAAGCGGCACTAGAAACTGAGCGGGTGGTGCTCCCTTTGTTGTTATAGTAATAAATTAAACCATAATTATTTTCTAAATTACAATACGCAATAACTTCTTCATTTATTAACTGATCATGTCCAGTTTTCTTCTGCTTATGGACACTAAGCGGCACTAGAAACTGAGCGGGTGGTGCTCCCTTTGTTGTTATAGTTATAAATTAAACCATAATTATTTTCTAAATTACAATACGCAATAACTTCTTCATTTATTAACTGATCATGTCCAGTTTTCTTCTGCTTATGGACACTAAGCGGCACTAGAAACTGAGCGGGTGGTGCTCCCTTTGTTGTTATAGTAATAAATTAAACCATAATTATTTTCTAAATTACAATACGCAATAACTTCTTCATTTATTAACCGATCATGTCCAGTTTTCTTCTGCTTATGGACACTAAGCGGCACTAGAAACTGAGCGGGTGGTGCTCCCTTTGTTGTTATAGTTATAAATTAAACCATAATTATTTTCTAAATTACAATACGCAATAACTTCTTCATTTATTAACTGATCATGTCCAGTTTTCTTCTGCTTATGGACACTAAGCGGCACTAGAAACTGAGCGGGTGGTGCTCCCTTTGTTGTTATAGTAATAGATTAAACCATATTTATTCTCTAAATTACAATAAGCAATAACTTCTTCATTTATTAACTGATCATGTCCAGTTTTCTTCTGCTTATGGACACTAAGCGGCACTAGAAACTGAGCGGGTGGTGCTCCCTTTGTTGTTATAGTAATAAATTAAACCATAATTATTTTCTAAATTACAATAAGCAATAACTTCTTCATTTATTAACCGATCATGTCCAGTTTTCTTCTGCTTATGGACACTAAGCGGCACTAGAAACTGAGCGGGTGGTGCTCCCTTTGTTGTTATAGTAATAAATTAAACCATAATTATTTTCTAAATTACAATACGCAATAACTTCTTCATTTATTAACTGATCATGTCCAGTTTTCTTCTGCTTATGGACACTAAGCGGCACTAGAAACTGAGCGGGTGGTGCTCCCTTTGTTGTTATAGTTATAAATTAAACCATAATTATTTTCTAAATTACAATACGCAATAACTTCTACATTCATTAACCGATCATGTCCAGTTTTCTTCTGCTTATGGACACTAAGCGGCACTAGAAACTGAGCGGGTGGTGCTCCCTTTGTTGTTATAGTAATAGATTAAACCATATTTATTCTCTAAATTACAATAAGCAATAACTTCTTCATTTATTAACCGATCATGTCCAGTTTTCTTCTGCTTATGGACACTAAGCGGCACTAGAAACTGAGCGGGTGGTGCTCCCTTTGTTGTTATAGTAATAGATTAAACCATAATTATTTTCTAAATTACAATACGCAATAACTTCTACATTCATTAACCGATCATGTCCAGTTTTCTTCTGCTTATGGACACTAAGCGGCACTAGAAACTGAGCGGGTGGTGCTCCCTTTGTTGTTATAGTAATAGATTAAACCATAATTATTTTCTAAATTACAATACGCAATAACTTCTACATTCATTAACCGATCATGTCCAGTTTTCTTCTGCTTATGGACACTAAGCGGCACTAGAAACTGAGCGGGTGGTGCTCCCTTTGTTGTTATAGTAATAGATTAAACCATAATTATTTTCTAAATTACAATAAGCAATAACTTCTTCATTCATTAACGGATCATGTCCAGTTTTCTTCTGCTTATGGACACTAAGCGGCACTAGAAACTGAGCGGGTGGTGCTCCCTTTGTTGTTATAGTAATAGATTAAACCATAATTATTTTCTAAATTACAATACGCAATAACTTCTACATTCATTAACCGATCATGTCCAGTTTTCTTCTGCTTATGGACACTAAGCGGCACTAGAAACTGAGCGGGTGGTGCTCCCTTTGTTGTTATAGTAATAGATTAAACCATATTTATTCTCTAAATTACAATAAGCAATAACTTCTTCATTTATTAACTGATCATGTCCAGTTTTCTTCTGCTTATGGACACTAAGCGGCACTAGAAACTGAGCGGGTGGTGCTCCCTTTGTTGTTATAGTAATAGATTAAACCATAATTATTTTCTAAATTACAATACGCAATAACTTCTACATTCATTAACCGATCATGTCCAGTTTTCTTCTGCTTATGGACACTAAGCGGCACTAGAAACTGAGCGGGTGGTGCTCCCTTTGTTGTTATAGTAATAGATTAAACCATAATTATTTTCTAAATTACAATACGCAATAACTTCTACATTCATTAACCGATCATGTCCAGTTTTCTTCTGCTTATGGACACTAAGCGGCACTAGAAACTGAGCGGGTGGTGCTCCCTTTGTTGTTATAGTAATAGATTAAACCATAATTATTTTCTAAATTACAATACGCAATAACTTCTACATTCATTAACCGATCATGTCCAGTTTTCTTCTGCTTATGGACACTAAGCGGCACTAGAAACTGAGCGGGTGGTGCTCCCTTTGTTGTTATAGTAATAGATTAAACCATAATTATTTTCTAAATTACAATACGCAATAACTTCTACATTCATTAACCGATCATGTCCAGTTTTCTTCTGCTTATGGACACTAAGCGGCACTAGAAACTGAGCGGGTGGTGCTCCCTTTGTTGTTATAGTAATAGATTAAACCATATTTATTCTCTAAATTACAATAAGCAATAACTTCTTCATTTATTAACTGATCATGTCCAGTTTTCTTCTGCTTATGGACACTAAGCGGCACTAGAAACTGAGCGGGTGGTGCTCCCTTTGTTGTTATAGTAATAGATTAAACCATAATTATTTTCTAAATTACAATACGCAATAACTTCTACATTCATTAACCGATCATGTCCAGTTTTCTTCTCCTTATGGACACTAAGCGGCACTAGAAACTGAGCGGGTGGTGCTCCCTTTGTTGTTATAGTAATAGATTAAACCATAATTATTTTCTAAATTACAATACGCAATAACTTCTACATTCATTAACCGATCATGTCCAGTTTTCTTCTGCTTATGGACACTAAGCGGCACTAGAAACTGAGCGGGTGGTGCTCCCTTTGTTGTTATAGTAATAGATTAAACCATAATTATTTTCTAAATTACAATACGCAATAACTTCTACATTCATTAACCGATCATGTCCAGTTTTCTTCTGCTTATGGACACTAAGCGGCACTAGAAACTGAGCGGGTGGTGCTCCCTTTGTTGTTATAGTAATAGATTAAACCATAATTATTTTCTAAATTACAATACGCAATAACTTCTACATTCATTAACCGATCATGTCCAGTTTTCTTCTGCTTATGGACACTAAGCGGCACTAGAAACTGAGCGGGTGGTGCTCCCTTTGTTGTTATAGTAATAGATTAAACCATAATTATTTTCTAAATTACAATACGCAATAACTTCTACATTCATTAACCGATCATGTCCAGTTTTCTTCTGCTTATGGACACTAAGCGGCACTAGAAACTGAGCGGGTGGTGCTCCCTTTGTTGTTATAGTAATAGATTAAACCATAATTATTTTCTAAATTACAATACGCAATAACTTCTACATTCATTAACCGATCATGTCCAGTTTTCTTCTCCTTATGGACACTAAGCGGCACTAGAAACTGAGCGGGTGGTGCTCCCTTTGTTGTTATAGTAATAGATTAAACCATAATTATTTTCTAAATTACAATACGCAATAACTTCTACATTCATTAACCGATCATGTCCAGTTTTCTTCTGCTTATGGACACTAAGCGGCACTAGAAACTGAGCGGGTGGTGCTCCCTTTGTTGTTATAGTAATAGATTAAACCATAATTATTTTCTAAATTACAATACGCAATAACTTCTACATTCATTAACCGATCATGTCCAGTTTTCTTCTCCTTATGGACACTAAGCGGCACTAGAAACTGAGCGGGTGGTGCTCCCTTTGTTGTTATAGTAATAGATTAAACCATAATTATTTTCTAAATTACAATACGCAATAACTTCTACATTCATTAACCGATCATGTCCAGTTTTCTTCTGCTTATGGACACTAAGCGGCACTAGAAACTGAGCGGGTGGTGCTCCCTTTGTTGTTATAGTAATAGATTAAACCATAATTATTTTCTAAATTACAATACGCAATAACTTCTACATTCATTAACCGATCATGTCCAGTTTTCTTCTGCTTATGGACACTAAGCGGCACTAGAAACTGAGCGGGTGGTGCTCCCTTTGTTGTTATAGTAATAGATTAAACCATAATTATTTTCTAAATTACAATACGCAATAACTTCTACATTCATTAACCGATCATGTCCAGTTTTCTTCTGCTTATGGACACTAAGCGGCACTAGAAACTGAGCGGGTGGTGCTCCCTTTGTTGTTATAGTAATAGATTAAACCATAATTATTTTCTAAATTACAATACGCAATAACTTCTTCATTCATTAACCGATCATGTCCAGTTTTCTTCTGCTTATGGACACTAAGCGGCACTAGAAACTGAGCGGGTGGTGCTCCCTTTGTTGTTATAGTAATAGATTAAACCATAATTATTTTCTAAATTACAATACGCAATAACTTCTTCATTCATTAACCGATCATGTCCAGTTTTCTTCTGCTTATAGACACTAAGCGGCACTAGAAACTGAGCGGGTGGTGCTCCCTTTGTTGTTATAGTAATAGATTAAACCATAATTATTTTCTAAATTACAATACGCAATAACTTCTACATTCATTAACCGATCATGTCCAGTTTTCTTCTGCTTATGGACACTAAGCGGCACTAGAAACTGAGCGGGTGGTGCTCCCTTTGTTGTTATAGTAATAGATTAAACCATAATTATTTTCTAAATTACAATACGCAATAACTTCTTCATTCATTAACCGATCATGTCCAGTTTTCTTCTGCTTATAGACACTAAGCGGCACTAGAAACTGAGCGGGTGGTGCTCCCTTTGTTGTTATAGTAATAGATTAAACCATAATTATTTTCTAAATTACAATACGCAATAACTTCTACATTCATTAACCGATCATGTCCAGTTTTCTTCTGCTTATGGACACTAAGCGGCACTAGAAACTGAGCGGGTGGTGCTCCCTTTGTTGTTATAGTAATAGATTAAACCATAATTATTTTCTAAATTACAATACGCAATAACTTCTTCATTCATTAACCGATCATGTCCAGTTTTCTTCTGCTTATAGACACTAAGCGGCACTAGAAACTGAGCGGGTGGTGCTCCCTTTGTTGTTATAGTAATAGATTAAACCATAATTATTTTCTAAATTACAATACGCAATAACTTCTTCATTCATTAACCGATCATGTCCAGTTTTCTTCTCCTTATAGACACTAAGCGGCACTAGAAACTGAGCGGGTGGTGCTCCCTTTGTTGTTATAGTAATAGATTAAACCATAATTATTTTCTAAATTACAATACGCAATAACTTCTTCATTCATTAACCGATCATGTCCAGTTTTCTTCTGCTTATGGACACTAAGCGGCACTAGAAACTGAGCGGGTGGTGCTCCCTTTGTTGTTATAGTAATAGATTAAACCATAATTATTTTCTAAATTACAATACGCAATAACTTCTACATTCATTAACCGATCATGTCCAGTTTTCTTCTGCTTATGGACACTAAGCGGCACTAGAAACTGAGCGGGTGGTGCTCCCTTTGTTGTTATAGTAATAGATTAAACCATAATTATTTTCTAAATTACAATACGCAATAACTTCTTCATTCATTAACCGATCATGTCCAGTTTTCTTCTCCTTATAGACACTAAGCGGCACTAGAAACTGAGCGGGTGGTGCTCCCTTTGTTGTTATAGTAATAGATTAAACCATAATTATTTTCTAAATTACAATACGCAATAACTTCTTCATTCATTAACCGATCATGTCCAGTTTTCTTCTGCTTATAGACACTAAGCGGCACTAGAAACTGAGCGGGTGGTGCTCCCTTTGTTGTTATAGTAATAGATTAAACCATAATTATTTTCTAAATTACAATACGCAATAACTTCTTCATTCATTAACCGATCATGTCCAGTTTTCTTCTCCTTATAGACACTAAGCGGCACTAGAAACTGAGCGGGTGGTGCTCCCTTTGTTGTTATAGTAATAGATTAAACCATAATTATTTTCTAAATTACAATACGCAATAACTTCTTCATTCATTAACCGATCATGTCCAGTTTTCTTCTGCTTATGGACACTAAGCGGCACTAGAAACTGAGCGGGTGGTGCTCCCTTTGTTGTTATAGTAATAGATTAAACCATAATTATTTTCTAAATTACAATACGCAATAACTTCTACATTCATTAACCGATCATGTCCAGTTTTCTTCTGCTTATGGACACTAAGCGGCACTAGAAACTGAGCGGGTGGTGCTCCCTTTGTTGTTATAGTAATAGATTAAACCATAATTATTTTCTAAATTACAATACGCAATAACTTCTTCATTCATTAACCGATCATGTCCAGTTTTCTTCTCCTTATAGACACTAAGCGGCACTAGAAACTGAGCGGGTGGTGCTCCCTTTGTTGTTATAGTAATAGATTAAACCATAATTATTTTCTAAATTACAATACGCAATAACTTCTTCATTCATTAACCGATCATGTCCAGTTTTCTTCTGCTTATGGACACTAAGCGGCACTAGAAACTGAGCGGGTGGTGCTCCCTTTGTTGTTATAGTAATAGATTAAACCATAATTATTTTCTAAATTACAATACGCAATAACTTCTACATTCATTAACCGATCATGTCCAGTTTTCTTCTGCTTATGGACACTAAGCGGCACTAGAAACTGAGCGGGTGGTGCTCCCTTTGTTGTTATAGTAATAGATTAAACCATAATTATTTTCTAAATTACAATACGCAATAACTTCTACATTCATTAACCGATCATGTCCAGTTTTCTTCTGCTTATGGACACTAAGCGGCACTAGAAACTGAGCGGGTGGTGCTCCCTTTGTTGTTATAGTAATAGATTAAACCATAATTATTTTCTAAATTACAATACGCAATAACTTCTTCATTCATTAACCGATCATGTCCAGTTTTCTTCTGCTTATGGACACTAAGCGGCACTAGAAACTGAGCGGGTGGTGCTCCCTTTGTTGTTATAGTAATAGATTAAACCATAATTATTTTCTAAATTACAATACGCAATAACTTCTTCATTCATTAACCGATCATGTCCAGTTTTCTTCTGCTTATAGACACTAAGCGGCACTAGAAACTGAGCGGGTGGTGCTCCCTTTGTTGTTATAGTAATAGATTAAACCATAATTATTTTCTAAATTACAATACGCAATAACTTCTACATTCATTAACCGATCATGTCCAGTTTTCTTCTGCTTATGGACACTAAGCGGCACTAGAAACTGAGCGGGTGGTGCTCCCTTTGTTGTTATAGTAATAGATTAAACCATAATTATTTTCTAAATTACAATACGCAATAACTTCTTCATTCATTAACCGATCATGTCCAGTTTTCTTCTGCTTATAGACACTAAGCGGCACTAGAAACTGAGCGGGTGGTGCTCCCTTTGTTGTTATAGTAATAGATTAAACCATAATTATTTTCTAAATTACAATACGCAATAACTTCTACATTCATTAACCGATCATGTCCAGTTTTCTTCTGCTTATGGACACTAAGCGGCACTAGAAACTGAGCGGGTGGTGCTCCCTTTGTTGTTATAGTAATAGATTAAACCATAATTATTTTCTAAATTACAATACGCAATAACTTCTTCATTCATTAACCGATCATGTCCAGTTTTCTTCTGCTTATAGACACTAAGCGGCACTAGAAACTGAGCGGGTGGTGCTCCCTTTGTTGTTATAGTAATAGATTAAACCATAATTATTTTCTAAATTACAATACGCAATAACTTCTTCATTCATTAACCGATCATGTCCAGTTTTCTTCTCCTTATAGACACTAAGCGGCACTAGAAACTGAGCGGGTGGTGCTCCCTTTGTTGTTATAGTAATAGATTAAACCATAATTATTTTCTAAATTACAATACGCAATAACTTCTTCATTCATTAACCGATCATGTCCAGTTTTCTTCTGCTTATGGACACTAAGCGGCACTAGAAACTGAGCGGGTGGTGCTCCCTTTGTTGTTATAGTAATAGATTAAACCATAATTATTTTCTAAATTACAATACGCAATAACTTCTACATTCATTAACCGATCATGTCCAGTTTTCTTCTGCTTATGGACACTAAGCGGCACTAGAAACTGAGCGGGTGGTGCTCCCTTTGTTGTTATAGTAATAGATTAAACCATAATTATTTTCTAAATTACAATACGCAATAACTTCTACATTCATTAACCGATCATGTCCAGTTTTCTTCTGCTTATGGACACTAAGCGGCACTAGAAACTGAGCGGGTGGTGCTCCCTTTGTTGTTATAGTAATAGATTAAACCATAATTATTTTCTAAATTACAATACGCAATAACTTCTACATTCATTAACCGATCATGTCCAGTTTTCTTCTCCTTATGGACACTAAGCGGCACTAGAAACTGAGCGGGTGGTGCTCCCTTTGTTGTTATAGTAATAGATTAAACCATAATTATTTTCTAAATTACAATACGCAATAACTTCTACATTCATTAACCGATCATGTCCAGTTTTCTTCTGCTTATGGACACTAAGCGGCACTAGAAACTGAGCGGGTGGTGCTCCCTTTGTTGTTATAGTAATAGATTAAACCATAATTATTTTCTAAATTACAATACGCAATAACTTCTACATTCATTAACCGATCATGTCCAGTTTTCTTCTGCTTATGGACACTAAGCGGCACTAGAAACTGAGCGGGTGGTGCTCCCTTTGTTGTTATAGTAATAGATTAAACCATAATTATTTTCTAAATTACAATACGCAATAACTTCTACATTCATTAACCGATCATGTCCAGTTTTCTTCTGCTTATGGACACTAAGCGGCACTAGAAACTGAGCGGGTGGTGCTCCCTTTGTTGTTATAGTAATAGATTAAACCATAATTATTTTCTAAATTACAATACGCAATAACTTCTACATTCATTAACCGATCATGTCCAGTTTTCTTCTCCTTATGGACACTAAGCGGCACTAGAAAACTGAGCGGGTGGTGCTCCCTTTGTTGTTATAGTAATAGATTAAACCATAATTATTTTCTAAATTACAATACGCAATAACTTCTACATTCATTAACCGATCATGTCCAGTTTTCTTCTGCTTATGGACACTAAGCGGCACTAGAAACTGAGCGGGTGGTGCTCCCTTTGTTGTTATAGTAATAGATTAAACCATAATTATTTTCTAAATTACAATACGCAATAACTTCTACATTCATTAACCGATCATGTCCAGTTTTCTTCTCCTTATGGACACTAAGCGGCACTAGAAACTGAGCGGGTGGTGCTCCCTTTGTTGTTATAGTAATAGATTAAACCATAATTATTTTCTAAATTACAATACGCAATAACTTCTACATTCATTAACCGATCATGTCCAGTTTTCTTCTGCTTATGGACACTAAGCGGCACTAGAAACTGAGCGGGTGGTGCTCCCTTTGTTGTTTATAGTAATAGATTAAACCATAATTATTTTCTAAATTACAATACGCAATAACTTCTACATTCATTAACCGATCATGTCCAGTTTTCTTCTCCTTATGGACACTAAGCGGCACTAGAAACTGAGCGGGTGGTGCTCCCTTTGTTGTTATAGTAATAGATTAAACCATAATTATTTTCTAAATTACAATACGCAATAACTTCTACATTCATTAACCGATCATGTCCAGTTTTCTTCTGCTTATGGACACTAAGCGGCACTAGAAAACTGAGCGGGTGGTGCTCCCTTTGTTGTTATAGTAATAGATTAAACCATAATTATTTTCTAAATTACAATACGCAATAACTTCTACATTCATTAACCGATCATGTCCAGTTTTCTTCTCCTTATGGACACTAAGCGGCACTAGAAACTGAGCGGGTGGTGCTCCCTTTGTTGTTATAGTAATAGATTAAACCATAATTATTTTCTAAATTACAATACGCAATAACTTCTACATTCATTAACCGATCATGTCCAGTTTTCTTCTGCTTATGGACACTAAGCGGCACTAGAAACTGAGCGGGTGGTGCTCCCTTTGTTGTTATAGTAATAGATTAAACCATAATTATTTTCTAAATTACAATACGCAATAACTTCTACATTCATTAACCGATCATGTCCAGTTTTCTTCTGCTTATGGACACTAAGCGGCACTAGAAACTGAGCGGGTGGTGCTCCCTTTGTTGTTATAGTAATAGATTAAACCATAATTATTTTCTAAATTACAATACGCAATAACTTCTACATTCATTAACCGATCATGTCCAGTTTTCTTCTCCTTATGGACACTAAGCGGCACTAGAAACTGAGCGGGTGGTGCTCCCTTTGTTGTTATAGTAATAGATTAAACCATAATTATTTTCTAAATTACAATACGCAATAACTTCTACATTCATTAACCGATCATGTCCAGTTTTCTTCTGCTTATGGACACTAAGCGGCACTAGAAACTGAGCGGGTGGTGCTCCCTTTGTTGTTATAGTAATAGATTAAACCATAATTATTTTCTAAATTACAATACGCAATAACTTCTACATTCATTAACCGATCATGTCCAGTTTTCTTCTGCTTATGGACACTAAGCGGCACTAGAAACTGAGCGGGTGGTGCTCCCTTTGTTGTTATAGTAATAGATTAAACCATAATTATTTTCTAAATTACAATACGCAATAACTTCTACATTCATTAACCGATCATGTCCAGTTTTCTTCTGCTTATGGACACTAAGCGGCACTAGAAACTGAGCGGGTGGTGCTCCCTTTGTTGTTATAGTAATAGATTAAACCATAATTATTTTCTAAATTACAATACGCAATAACTTCTACATTCATTAACCGATCATGTCCAGTTTTCTTCTGCTTATGGACACTAAGCGGCACTAGAAACTGAGCGGGTGGTGCTCCCTTTGTTGTTATAGTAATAGATTAAACCATAATTATTTTCTAAATTACAATACGCAATAACTTCTACATTCATTAACCGATCATGTCCAGTTTTCTTCTGCTTATGGACACTAAGCGGCACTAGAAACTGAGCGGGTGGTGCTCCCTTTGTTGTTATAGTAATAGATTAAACCATAATTATTTTCTAAATTACAATACGCAATAACTTCTACATTCATTAACCGATCATGTCCAGTTTTCTTCTGCTTATGGACACTAAGCGGCACTAGAAACTGAGCGGGTGGTGCTCCCTTTGTTGTTATAGTAATAGATTAAACCATAATTATTTTCTAAATTACAATACGCAATAACTTCTACATTCATTAACCGATCATGTCCAGTTTTCTTCTGCTTATGGACACTAAGCGGCACTAGAAACTGAGCGGGTGGTGCTCCCTTTGTTGTTATAGTAATAGATTAAACCATAATTATTTTCTAAATTACAATACGCAATAACTTCTACATTCATTAACCGATCATGTCCAGTTTTCTTCTGCTTATGGACACTAAGCGGCACTAGAAACTGAGCGGGTGGTGCTCCCTTTGTTGTTATAGTAATAGATTAAACCATATTTATTCTCTAAATTACAATAAGCAATAACTTCTTCATTTATTAACTGATCATGTCCAGTTTTCTTCTGCTTATGGACACTAAGCGGCACTAGAAACTGAGCGGGTGGTGCTCCCTTTGTTGTTATAGTAATAGATTAAACCATAATTATTTTCTAAATTACAATACGCAATAACTTCTACATTCATTAACCGATCATGTCCAGTTTTCTTCTGCTTATGGACACTAAGCGGCACTAGAAACTGAGCGGGTGGTGCTCCCTTTGTTGTTATAGTAATAGATTAAACCATAATTATTTTCTAAATTACAATACGCAATAACTTCTACATTCATTAACCGATCATGTCCAGTTTTCTTCTGCTTATGGACACTAAGCGGCACTAGAAACTGAGCGGGTGGTGCTCCCTTTGTTGTTATAGTAATAGATTAAACCATAATTATTTTCTAAATTACAATACGCAATAACTTCTACATTCATTAACCGATCATGTCCAGTTTTCTTCTGCTTATGGACACTAAGCGGCACTAGAAACTGAGCGGGTGGTGCTCCCTTTGTTGTTATAGTAATAGATTAAACCATAATTATTTTCTAAATTACAATACGCAATAACTTCTACATTCATTAACCGATCATGTCCAGTTTTCTTCTGCTTATGGACACTAAGCGGCACTAGAAACTGAGCGGGTGGTGCTCCCTTTGTTGTTATAGTAATAGATTAAACCATATTTATTCTCTAAATTACAATAAGCAATAACTTCTTCATTTATTAACTGATCATGTCCAGTTTTCTTCTGCTTATGGACACTAAGCGGCACTAGAAACTGAGCGGGTGGTGCTCCCTTTGTTGTTATAGTAATAGATTAAACCATAATTATTTTCTAAATTACAATACGCAATAACTTCTACATTCATTAACCGATCATGTCCAGTTTTCTTCTCCTTATGGACACTAAGCGGCACTAGAAACTGAGCGGGTGGTGCTCCCTTTGTTGTTATAGTAATAGATTAAACCATAATTATTTTCTAAATTACAATACGCAATAACTTCTACATTCATTAACCGATCATGTCCAGTTTTCTTCTGCTTATGGACACTAAGCGGCACTAGAAACTGAGCGGGTGGTGCTCCCTTTGTTGTTATAGTAATAGATTAAACCATAATTATTTTCTAAATTACAATACGCAATAACTTCTACATTCATTAACCGATCATGTCCAGTTTTCTTCTGCTTATGGACACTAAGCGGCACTAGAAACTGAGCGGGTGGTGCTCCCTTTGTTGTTATAGTAATAGATTAAACCATAATTATTTTCTAAATTACAATACGCAATAACTTCTACATTCATTAACCGATCATGTCCAGTTTTCTTCTCCTTATGGACACTAAGCGGCACTAGAAACTGAGCGGGTGGTGCTCCCTTTGTTGTTATAGTAATAGATTAAACCATAATTATTTTCTAAATTACAATACGCAATAACTTCTACATTCATTAACCGATCATGTCCAGTTTTCTTCTGCTTATGGACACTAAGCGGCACTAGAAACTGAGCGGGTGGTGCTCCCTTTGTTGTTATAGTAATAGATTAAACCATAATTATTTTCTAAATTACAATACGCAATAACTTCTACATTCATTAACCGATCATGTCCAGTTTTCTTCTCCTTATGGACACTAAGCGGCACTAGAAACTGAGCGGGTGGTGCTCCCTTTGTTGTTATAGTAATAGATTAAACCATAATTATTTTCTAAATTACAATACGCAATAACTTCTACATTCATTAACCGATCATGTCCAGTTTTCTTCTGCTTATGGACACTAAGCGGCACTAGAAACTGAGCGGGTGGTGCTCCCTTTGTTGTTATAGTAATAGATTAAACCATAATTATTTTCTAAATTACAATACGCAATAACTTCTACATTCATTAACCGATCATGTCCAGTTTTCTTCTCCTTATGGACACTAAGCGGCACTAGAAACTGAGCGGGTGGTGCTCCCTTTGTTGTTATAGTAATAGATTAAACCATAATTATTTTCTAAATTACAATACGCAATAACTTCTACATTCATTAACCGATCATGTCCAGTTTTCTTCTGCTTATGGACACTAAGCGGCACTAGAAACTGAGCGGGTGGTGCTCCCTTTGTTGTTATAGTAATAGATTAAACCATAATTATTTTCTAAATTACAATACGCAATAACTTCTACATTCATTAACCGATCATGTCCAGTTTTCTTCTCCTTATGGACACTAAGCGGCACTAGAAACTGAGCGGGTGGTGCTCCCTTTGTTGTTATAGTAATAGATTAAACCATAATTATTTTCTAAATTACAATACGCAATAACTTCTACATTCATTAACCGATCATGTCCAGTTTTCTTCTGCTTATGGACACTAAGCGGCACTAGAAACTGAGCGGGTGGTGCTCCCTTTGTTGTTATAGTAATAGATTAAACCATAATTATTTTCTAAATTACAATACGCAATAACTTCTACATTCATTAACCGATCATGTCCAGTTTTCTTCTGCTTATGGACACTAAGCGGCACTAGAAACTGAGCGGGTGGTGCTCCCTTTGTTGTTATAGTAATAGATTAAACCATAATTATTTTCTAAATTACAATACGCAATAACTTCTACATTCATTAACCGATCATGTCCAGTTTTCTTCTCCTTATGGACACTAAGCGGCACTAGAAACTGAGCGGGTGGTGCTCCCTTTGTTGTTATAGTAATAGATTAAACCATAATTATTTTCTAAATTACAATACGCAATAACTTCTACATTCATTAACCGATCATGTCCAGTTTTCTTCTGCTTATGGACACTAAGCGGCACTAGAAACTGAGCGGGTGGTGCTCCCTTTGTTGTTATAGTAATAGATTAAACCATAATTATTTTCTAAATTACAATAAGCAATAACTTCTTCATTCATTAACCGATCATGTCCAGTTTTCTTCTGCTTATGGACACTAAGCGGCACTAGAAACTGAGCGGGTGGTGCTCCCTTTGTTGTTATAGTAATAGATTAAACCATAATTATTTTCTAAATTACAATACGCAATAACTTCTACATTCATTAACCGATCATGTCCAGTTTTCTTCTGCTTATGGACACTAAGCGGCACTAGAAACTGAGCGGGTGGTGCTCCCTTTGTTGTTATAGTAATAGATTAAACCATAATTATTTTCTAAATTACAATACGCAATAACTTCTACATTCATTAACCGATCATGTCCAGTTTTCTTCTGCTTATGGACACTAAGCGGCACTAGAAACTGAGCGGGTGGTGCTCCCTTTGTTGTTATAGTAATAGATTAAACCATAATTATTTTCTAAATTACAATACGCAATAACTTCTACATTCATTAACCGATCATGTCCAGTTTTCTTCTGCTTATGGACACTAAGCGGCACTAGAAACTGAGCGGGTGGTGCTCCCTTTGTTGTTATAGTAATAGATTAAACCATAATTATTTTCTAAATTACAATACGCAATAACTTCTACATTCATTAACCGATCATGTCCAGTTTTCTTCTGCTTATGGACACTAAGCGGCACTAGAAACTGAGCGGGTGGTGCTCCCTTTGTTGTTATAGTAATAGATTAAACCATAATTATTTTCTAAATTACAATACGCAATAACTTCTACATTCATTAACCGATCATGTCCAGTTTTCTTCTGCTTATGGACACTAAGCGGCACTAGAAACTGAGCGGGTGGTGCTCCCTTTGTTGTTATAGTAATAGATTAAACCATAATTATTTTCTAAATTACAATACGCAATAACTTCTACATTCATTAACCGATCATGTCCAGTTTTCTTCTGCTTATGGACACTAAGCGGCACTAGAAACTGAGCGGGTGGTGCTCCCTTTGTTGTTATAGTAATAGATTAAACCATAATTATTTTCTAAATTACAATACGCAATAACTTCTACATTCATTAACCGATCATGTCCAGTTTTCTTCTGCTTATGGACACTAAGCGGCACTAGAAACTGAGCGGGTGGTGCTCCCTTTGTTGTTATAGTAATAGATTAAACCATAATTATTTTCTAAATTACAATACGCAATAACTTCTACATTCATTAACCGATCATGTCCAGTTTTCTTCTGCTTATGGACACTAAGCGGCACTAGAAACTGAGCGGGTGGTGCTCCCTTTGTTGTTATAGTAATAGATTAAACCATAATTATTTTCTAAATTACAATACGCAATAACTTCTACATTCATTAACCGATCATGTCCAGTTTTCTTCTGCTTATGGACACTAAGCGGCACTAGAAACTGAGCGGGTGGTGCTCCCTTTGTTGTTATAGTAATAGATTAAACCATAATTATTTTCTAAATTACAATACGCAATAACTTCTACATTCATTAACCGATCATGTCCAGTTTTCTTCTGCTTATGGACACTAAGCGGCACTAGAAACTGAGCGGGTGGTGCTCCCTTTGTTGTTATAGTAATAGATTAAACCATAATTATTTTCTAAATTACAATACGCAATAACTTCTACATTCATTAACCGATCATGTCCAGTTTTCTTCTGCTTATGGACACTAAGCGGCACTAGAAACTGAGCGGGTGGTGCTCCCTTTGTTGTTATAGTAATAGATTAAACCATAATTATTTTCTAAATTACAATACGCAATAACTTCTACATTCATTAACCGATCATGTCCAGTTTTCTTCTGCTTATGGACACTAAGCGGCACTAGAAACTGAGCGGGTGGTGCTCCCTTTGTTGTTATAGTAATAGATTAAACCATAATTATTTTCTAAATTACAATACGCAATAACTTCTACATTCATTAACCGATCATGTCCAGTTTTCTTCTGCTTATGGACACTAAGCGGCACTAGAAACTGAGCGGGTGGTGCTCCCTTTGTTGTTATAGTAATAGATTAAACCATAATTATTTTCTAAATTACAATACGCAATAACTTCTACATTCATTAACCGATCATGTCCAGTTTTCTTCTGCTTATGGACACTAAGCGGCACTAGAAACTGAGCGGGTGGTGCTCCCTTTGTTGTTATAGTAATAGATTAAACCATAATTATTTTCTAAATTACAATACGCAATAACTTCTACATTCATTAACCGATCATGTCCAGTTTTCTTCTGCTTATGGACACTAAGCGGCACTAGAAACTGAGCGGGTGGTGCTCCCTTTGTTGTTATAGTAATAGATTAAACCATAATTATTTTCTAAATTACAATACGCAATAACTTCTACATTCATTAACCGATCATGTCCAGTTTTCTTCTGCTTATGGACACTAAGCGGCACTAGAAACTGAGCGGGTGGTGCTCCCTTTGTTGTTATAGTAATAGATTAAACCATAATTATTTTCTAAATTACAATACGCAATAACTTCTACATTCATTAACCGATCATGTCCAGTTTTCTTCTGCTTATGGACACTAAGCGGCACTAGAAACTGAGCGGGTGGTGCTCCCTTTGTTGTTATAGTAATAGATTAAACCATAATTATTTTCTAAATTACAATACGCAATAACTTCTACATTCATTAACCGATCATGTCCAGTTTTCTTCTGCTTATGGACACTAAGCGGCACTAGAAACTGAGCGGGTGGTGCTCCCTTTGTTGTTATAGTAATAGATTAAACCATAATTATTTTCTAAATTACAATACGCAATAACTTCTACATTCATTAACCGATCATGTCCAGTTTTCTTCTGCTTATGGACACTAAGCGGCACTAGAAACTGAGCGGGTGGTGCTCCCTTTGTTGTTATAGTAATAGATTAAACCATAATTATTTTCTAAATTACAATACGCAATAACTTCTACATTCATTAACCGATCATGTCCAGTTTTCTTCTGCTTATGGACACTAAGCGGCACTAGAAACTGAGCGGGTGGTGCTCCCTTTGTTGTTATAGTAATAGATTAAACCATAATTATTTTCTAAATTACAATACGCAATAACTTCTACATTCATTAACCGATCATGTCCAGTTTTCTTCTGCTTATGGACACTAAGCGGCACTAGAAACTGAGCGGGTGGTGCTCCCTTTGTTGTTATAGTAATAGATTAAACCATAATTATTTTCTAAATTACAATACGCAATAACTTCTACATTCATTAACCGATCATGTCCAGTTTTCTTCTGCTTATGGACACTAAGCGGCACTAGAAACTGAGCGGGTGGTGCTCCCTTTGTTGTTATAGTAATAGATTAAACCATAATTATTTTCTAAATTACAATACGCAATAACTTCTACATTCATTAACCGATCATGTCCAGTTTTCTTCTGCTTATGGACACTAAGCGGCACTAGAAACTGAGCGGGTGGTGCTCCCTTTGTTGTTATAGTAATAGATTAAACCATAATTATTTTCTAAATTACAATACGCAATAACTTCTACATTCATTAACCGATCATGTCCAGTTTTCTTCTGCTTATGGACACTAAGCGGCACTAGAAACTGAGCGGGTGGTGCTCCCTTTGTTGTTATAGTAATAGATTAAACCATAATTATTTTCTAAATTACAATACGCAATAACTTCTACATTCATTAACCGATCATGTCCAGTTTTCTTCTGCTTATGGACACTAAGCGGCACTAGAAACTGAGCGGGTGGTGCTCCCTTTGTTGTTATAGTAATAGATTAAACCATAATTATTTTCTAAATTACAATACGCAATAACTTCTACATTCATTAACCGATCATGTCCAGTTTTCTTCTGCTTATGGACACTAAGCGGCACTAGAAACTGAGCGGGTGGTGCTCCCTTTGTTGTTATAGTAATAGATTAAACCATAATTATTTTCTAAATTACAATACGCAATAACTTCTACATTCATTAACCGATCATGTCCAGTTTTCTTCTGCTTATGGACACTAAGCGGCACTAGAAACTGAGCGGGTGGTGCTCCCTTTGTTGTTATAGTAATAGATTAAACCATAATTATTTTCTAAATTACAATACGCAATAACTTCTACATTCATTAACCGATCATGTCCAGTTTTCTTCTGCCTTATGGACACTAAGCGGCACTAGAAACTGAGCGGGTGGTGCTCCCTTTGTTGTTATAGTAATAGATTAAACCATAATTATTTTCTAAATTACAATACGCAATAACTTCTACATTCATTAACCGATCATGTCCAGTTTTCTTCTGCTTATGGACACTAAGCGGCACTAGAAACTGAGCGGGTGGTGCTCCCTTTGTTGTTATAGTAATAGATTAAACCATAATTATTTTCTAAATTACAATACGCAATAACTTCTACATTCATTAACCGATCATGTCCAGTTTTCTTCTGCTTATGGACACTAAGCGGCACTAGAAACTGAGCGGGTGGTGCTCCCTTTGTTGTTATAGTAATAGATTAAACCATAATTATTTTCTAAATTACAATACGCAATAACTTCTACATTCATTAACCGATCATGTCCAGTTTTCTTCTGCTTATGGACACTAAGCGGCACTAGAAACTGAGCGGGTGGTGCTCCCTTTGTTGTTATAGTAATAGATTAAACCATAATTATTTTCTAAATTACAATACGCAATAACTTCTACATTCATTAACCGATCATGTCCAGTTTTCTTCTGCTTATGGACACTAAGCGGCACTAGAAACTGAGCGGGTGGTGCTCCCTTTGTTGTTATAGTAATAGATTAAACCATAATTATTTTCTAAATTACAATACGCAATAACTTCTACATTCATTAACCGATCATGTCCAGTTTTCTTCTGCTTATGGACACTAAGCGGCACTAGAAACTGAGCGGGTGGTGCTCCCTTTGTTGTTATAGTAATAGATTAAACCATAATTATTTTCTAAATTACAATACGCAATAACTTCTACATTCATTAACCGATCATGTCCAGTTTTCTTCTGCTTATGGACACTAAGCGGCACTAGAAACTGAGCGGGTGGTGCTCCCTTTGTTGTTATAGTAATAGATTAAACCATAATTATTTTCTAAATTACAATACGCAATAACTTCTACATTCATTAACCGATCATGTCCAGTTTTCTTCTGCTTATGGACACTAAGCGGCACTAGAAACTGAGCGGGTGGTGCTCCCTTTGTTGTTATAGTAATAGATTAAACCATAATTATTTTCTAAATTACAATACGCAATAACTTCTACATTCATTAACCGATCATGTCCAGTTTTCTTCTGCTTATGGACACTAAGCGGCACTAGAAACTGAGCGGGTGGTGCTCCCTTTGTTGTTATAGTAATAGATTAAACCATAATTATTTTCTAAATTACAATACGCAATAACTTCTACATTCATTAACCGATCATGTCCAGTTTTCTTCTGCTTATGGACACTAAGCGGCACTAGAAACTGAGCGGGTGGTGCTCCCTTTGTTGTTATAGTAATAGATTAAACCATAATTATTTTCTAAATTACAATACGCAATAACTTCTACATTCATTAACCGATCATGTCCAGTTTTCTTCTGCTTATGGACACTAAGCGGCACTAGAAACTGAGCGGGTGGTGCTCCCTTTGTTGTTATAGTAATAGATTAAACCATAATTATTTTCTAAATTACAATAAGCAATAACTTCTACATTCATTAACCGATCATGTCCAGTTTTCTTCTGCTTATGGACACTAAGCGGCACTAGAAACTGAGCGGGTGGTGCTCCCTTTGTTGTTATAGTAATAGATTAAACCATAATTATTTTCTAAATTACAATAAGCAATAACTTC